>JAOWBW010002469.1:0-77471 GCA_026119855.1 Campanula takesimana | reverse complement strand
AACCGAATCATTCCATCATTATCTTCATTACTAATCAAAATCCGTACTCAAAATCGAAGAATCCGAATTATTTTCACGCATAATTCTCGAGATATCTCAGCTCGCCTTATTCATAACATTAACTACACCGCAAAGGTACTTCCATTTGCAAATCGCATACTTAGTATTATTCCCCAGAAATTCAAAACATTACCATCTCGAGCTAAATTAGCTTTTTTTTTTTAAATATGAAAGGCTAAGACATTTCCATCCCCATATATTCACCAAAGGCTATCTCTCTAAGGATTCACATTATAGTGCTCTCGCTCTAGGTAGCACCTTAAACTAGAGGTGTAATATAAACCCAAAATTTTAATACAAAATGTTCACTTAAATCTACGCCATATATCATCGTCATAACACTCCAATCCTTGAAAGCCTAAAATAATTACGAATACTCAATAGTCCGAAAATGATCTAAATTTTATCTTCAGGGATTTTCCTCTAACTCCCTTTTTAGTTAATAATCTGTGCTCATATACCCAAGGAAATCAACAAATCTCAAATCCTCAATAGCTAACCCAAGTTAGTCTTTCACGCACACATTTATTAACCTAATGATACTTAGGCTCAATAGTACTACCATCATAACAAACCAATTAGCTAGCAACGTTCCAACTGACCCAATACCAAATCATGATATTCCTTAATTATGCCCAAGTATTGATACTCAACTTTCTTCACATACCCTTGATCCAATTCGGGAAACGCCACCAAGAAGGGATTTTAGGACCATAGAACCACTTTCTAACCAAAATTTCAAAATGCCTTTAACATAGATTGAGAAATTATTACTCTCCCAAAATGTACTTAGTCCTTTCTAACTTAACACGCTTACCACCATTAATGATCATAACTCCTACAACAAACTCATCATCCATAACAAATCGTACACCTCTCCATGCTAATCCATTCCGATACATTCACGGAGATGTACTAAAGTGACCAAAATTTTCCTTAAGAGATCCTCATTGAATCCTCGACTCCTATAACCCAACCGATATAATATGGATATTGATCTAAATATTAGCACTACCACCTAGTATCATAACAACTCACTTAACCCAAGTTATATATTCAAATTCCATATAAGAAAAGATGAGTATAATTCTACCCAAAGGAACGGTCTCAAAACGATTTTAGGAAATCAGGAATATAGAGAATGTAACAATCCTCTTACAACAATCGACTAAAACATAACGTTTCCTTTCTCAAAACAACATCAAAACCTTATAATAGCAATAAGACAAATTTAGCAGGTAAGTTATATCTACCTTTAAGCACAACGTGAGCACATAAGACTCCATCAGATATCCTACACTCCTCCATAGGAGTAGACACTGACAACACATAAGTCAAAGACTCAAGAGAAATAAATGCAACTAAATGCACATAAACATAAGAATGCGATGATCCTAAAATGCACGCGCTCGCTCTCTCGACACAAAATAATACCTCCTGAAACTGATGAATCACCCGCTGAGTGCTGACTGATTGCAAATACTCTACCCGAAACCTTGGGCTTCCCCGAAGCATCCCTCTTCTGACCCTGTGGTATTCCAGCTCCTGTCCCCGATGACTGAACTCTAAACCTCGGACAATCTTTAACGAAGTGTCCCAACTGACCACACTTCACACATTTTCCCTGCTTCTTCCAACACTTGTCTTCTGAGTGTCCTTTCCTCTGACAGTAGCTGCAGACTTTCCCATTTCGTGTCCCCTTATTAGAACCTTGATTTTCTACTGTTGGTTGCCCTTGAAGTTGTCTTCTGAAGCGAGTTTGCACTCCAGAATTACCTCTGTTATCCGAATGTTGCTGTTGTGACTTACTCTGCCCTCCTTGCTTACCCGGGTTAACCATCTCAGTCTTCCTTTTGTGTTCCCCAATATCCTGCTCAATCAAGTAGGCTCGATCCACCGCATCCTGAAAAGGTTGAATTCTTTGGGCTAAAAGTTGAGTCCTAATAGCTGTCTTCAAACCCCTGATCAATCTCATCGCTTTCTGCTCCTCGGTCCGCACAAGGTAGTCACAACACCTGGCTAATTCTGTGAACTTAGCCGAGTACTGTGCTACTGACATCACGCCTTGCTCCAAGCTGAGGAACTCGATCTCCTTCCGGTTTTGATTCACTAGAGAGATAAAATGATCCTTGAATTTCCTCACGAACCACTCCCAAGGATATGGTATAAGAGTCGCATCCCAACTGGTCTTCAGTGCCTTCCACCAATGTTCCGCAGCCCCCACGAGCTTATAAGCTGCAAACAGAACCCTATCCTCATCAGTGCAACCAAAGACCTCGTAGATTTTCTCCATCGATTCTATCCATAGCTCGGCCTTCTTCACATCAGGCTCACCGTCGTACTCACTTGGTTTCAACTTCAAGAACTGCTCTAACCCATATCGCGGAGGTGCTACATGCTCCTCTCTCTGCCCTTGGTCATGAATTGCTTTCACGCCGCTTCAAACCTGTCTTGAAACATTGCACGGTTTTCTTCCCGTAGACCATTCTGATTCTGAGTCCCACTGATGCCTTCACCAGCTCTTCTTCTAGCCATTACAAACAAATACCTGCATAAAATACTCATCGCTACTCACTCCGAACCCATCTACCCTCCTAGGTCATTCTAGTCCACCTATACTTATACATAGAGCTAAACCATAGCTCTGATACCAACTGTCGCGACCCCGACCCCGCGGGCCCGGAACTCGCGAGCTGGACGTCGACTTACAACAATACACTAAAACAATGAAGATAAAAATTCCATTTTTATACCCAAAATGTTTAAAACAAAGTTTTAGAAATCCAAGTTTAACAACAACAACAAACTACTAGTATAAGCTCCACAAGCTCACACTAAAATACAAAAGATTACAAATCTTAATGACGTCATTGTTGGTAAAACTATCCCCAAAAGGTTATACATTTAATAATGCAAACCGATCAATAACAACCTGCCCAAAATCTCAATCCTCTCGACGTCCTCCTCGATCCGCAAATCCTAATCCTTTCCTCCTGGGGGGGGGGTTAAGGAAAAACAAAGATAAAAGAAAGGGGGTGAGATAAATCTCAATAAGTTACTAATGCAACTACATGACATGCTAATATGCAATGACCAATAGCAATTAACATAAGACAGATAGCAGCGGAATAATAGGTGACATGCTGTAGAACAGTAACATCCAATAATCAATCATATAAATAAACATATAACAACAAATGAGAGGCTCCCTATCGCCAACCGTCCCATACCAGTTGGAAATAACGACCAGCTCATCATGCGACACATAAAGCTGAAATAAACACTCATAAGTGGATACATAGCCAAGGTTTCACCCAACTGAAAGAACCAAATAAAGGTCGTTGTGCAGCTTCAATAATCAACAAATCATCATCTTCATAATAGCATGAAAGCTGAAGAGAAATCCCCGGTACCGGAACCAATAACCAAATGAAGTGTCACAAGGGACGGGAGACATGCCACAAAGTCATGCTCCAAGTAAAGCTAAAATGCACACAAAGGAGCTAGCTCTTCTCACATCCAAGGCCAATCTGGAGGAGGGTAATAATGGGGCAAAACAATGGTCAACATCACAATGGACTTGGTTGTGCCATCATAATGTTTCGCATCGCCCAAACACACACAAAATACCAGCTGGACTTTCAAGTAAGGGCTAAGTAATAAAATACTAGCTCAAATAAACAACTAAGGATTCCAAAGTAGGGAACCATTTCAAATAAATCACCAAAAAGGTGCACCAATCCAACAACACATCAAAAGATGCTCAAACAATCCAAAATGATACTCAATTAAATCCCATAACATATTTGCTCACAAAGGAACCATTTTCCACATTAAAGTATTCCTCATTTCCAAACAATAACCAAATTGATTCCACAACTAAATTGTTCACATAGGAACCAAATTCAAACATTAAAGTAACCCGTAATGATCATTTTTAAGTCTACTAAAGTAGTACCCAAAATCTAGGCTAAGATTGCATCCCAGTCTTATACCAACAAAAAGGGAGTTCTTGGACACAACGGACCGATCATAAACGTTTCGTTATAGAATACCTACCAAAGTCTCATCACAACCTGAACCTGAATCCCCACCAAATAAACCACCTCATCTCGTAGTACTCTAAAAGGGCTTTAAAACGATAGTTTACTCGATTAAAACAGAGTCCGGAAGAAGAAGTTATGGCCTTCAAAAGATTTGACAAGCAAAATAATGATTTTCACAGAAGGTAGAGGGGTGCGCGCGCCTCCCACCAACAGGGTGCGCGCGCCTCCCTTAATCAGATAGGAATGCGCCACAAAGGGGAAGAAGGGTGCGCGCGCTTCATCGCCAAGGGGTGCGCGCGCCTCCGGAGTTCAGAAGGAAAAACATCAGCATGGAGATGAAGGGTGCGCGCGCCTCCAAGAAAAGGGTGCGCGCGCCTCCTGCGCCGGACAGAGAAATCTACAGAATTTTTCCTGGGTTCTTCACATTTCTTACCAAAATCAAACATGAACCTTACCCATTTCACAACCCAACATTTCTACCAAATTCTATTAGCATGCCCAAGCACCCAAAACAACATATAAGTCTATAAGGGACCTAAATAACATCATCTAGCAACCCTAAACCAAGATTTAATCCCAACATTATCAAAATCACCAAAAGATGAACAAAATACAAATAAATTCCAAACTCAACCAAAGAAGCCATGGATATCAACAAGAACATCAATAGAGTTAAAGATGAGCATTTTTAACATAAATGGGAGAAAAGTAACTTACCCGGATTTTCTCAAAGTTGACGAAATTCGAATATTCTTAGCCCTTTACGATCCTATCGACGATCTAAACAAGTTTCACGTTTTAAGAAATGAGAAATAACAAGAGGAAGATGATGGAAATGTAGAGAGAAGGTAGAGAGAAGTGAGAGGAGAACTTACCCAATGGAGAGAGAGAGGGAGAGTTGCTGGGAGAAATGAGGGAGTGAGGGAGGAGAGGGGTGATGGAGGGAGTAAGTAGGATGATTTAGGAATTTACACATAGACCCCCTCCCTTACACACTAACACAATAATCTTTTACTCCCTACTAACATTTAAGACCCAACACTCTACACTAACCCAAATAACTCAAATAAAATGCTAGGCATAAATATTATGAAACATAAATTGCACACATAATTATTTTAAATAAACAATAATTTTAAATACATAATTAAGCAAATAAATAAATAATAATTATTTATTACTAATAAAATAGAGCCTAGTTTTCGGGTCGTGACAACATCAATGGAGAATCTTGTTTAGATAATTGAGGCAAAAGCTATGCCAGAAACACAACTCTCCTACAATTCGGAAATGCTTGGGTTTTACAACTGAACCTCTTAACTGTTTGCTATTTTCAAAGCCATGAAAGGCTTCTCTATTTACAACCGGTATAACTGCAAGCAGTAGTTAAAATAATATAAGAAAAAGTTATGAGGAAACGTAAAAAAAAGGTTAAAACGTAAACATTGCCAGAAACACACCTCTCCTACAATTCGGAAATGCTTGGGTTTTACAACTAAACCTCTTAACTGTTTGCTTTTTTCAAAGCTGTGAAAGGCTTCTTTATTTACAGCCGGTATAACTGCAAGCAGTAGTTAAAATAATATAAGAAAAAGTTATGATGAAACGTAAAAAAAGGTTAAAACGTAAACAATGCCAGAAACACAGCTCTCCTACAATTTGGAAATGCTTGGGTTTTACAACTGAACCTCTTAACTGTTTGCTTTTTTCAAAGCCGTGAAAGGCTTCTTTATTTACAACCGGTATAACTGCAAGCAGTAGTTAAAATAATATAAGAAAAAGTTATGATGAAATATAAAAAAAGGTTAAAACGTAAACAATGCCAGAAACACAGCTCTCCTACAATTCGGAAATGCTTGGGTTTTACAACTGAACCTCTTAACTGTTTGCTTTTTTTCATAAGCCGTGAAAGGCTTCTCTATTTACAACCGGTATAACTGGAAGCAGTAGTTAAAATAATATTAGAAAAAGTTATGATGAAACGTAAAAAAAGGTTAAAACGTAAACAATGCCACACGTACGCAACCACCACAACTGCATCAACAGGATAGTATTCTCAGAATCAGGTTCTTATAGTTGCATACTCCCTCCTTCCCAAAATGATCGTCCCATTTCCCCTTTTTATTTGAAGAGGCCAGAGTGGAGGGCAAAAATTCATCTGAGTGATGGGGGTTGATTTTTACTTTTTTTAATTATTATTATTTTCATTTTCCCTATCTATTACATATTTTTTTATTATTATCACTGTTTTTATTTTTCTCTTCTTTCTTCTTTTCATTTTCAAATTATTTTCCCCCCACCTATTTCTTCTACTTTTTTTTTTCATCTTTTATCTCACGATGACATGAGGATTCATGTTAGCCGACCCCAATTATTTTGGGACTAAAGCTTTGTTGTTGTTGTTGTTGTTGTTAGTCCCAGAAAGTTAGTCCCATTTCCAAAATGAAGGCTTTAAAATCACCAAATTTCCAAAACTTATAATATAACCTTAAAATGTTTGAAAAGTCAAACGGGACTATCATTTTGGGACGGAGGGAGTATATGTTTGAAAATCAGCCTCTACATGCAATTTGTTTGGGCATCAAATAGATGATCTGAAGCGTATGGGTATACTCGTTTTGTCTTCTTTGATATATTTGTGATTCTGATCTCTTAATTAATTGTGAATATCTTAGTTATAATTGTACATATAATTTATTTATGCTTAGGTAGATGTTTAGGATTTATTTCACTAACATATTGATACTTATATTTGGTAAGTTTTTGTTTATTTTAGGAGTGTATTTGTAGGAGGACTCTCACAAGGGAAGGAGTATTGGCCAAGTTGAAGATCACGGGTGATTGAGAATGCCGGCCAAGACATCCTATAAATACAAGTAATATCTTCCTTTATAAGATCAAGGATTCTGAGTATTCATTTGAGAGATTTCAGAAGCATAGAGAGTCCTTACTTTCTTAGAAGTTCTTCCAAATGAACTCTAAGGGGTTTTTGAGTGTTTTAGTGAATTCTAGAGATCTAGAATAGTTTGTTCTGTTAGTTTTGTTTTGTTTCTTTCATTCATCTTGTACTCTGCAAGATCATTTCTTATATGAAAGTTTTTCAGTAAGTTATTTCTTGCTGAAGTGTTTATTTCTGTTTTGATTTTATCCGCTGCATTTTCTGATCATTGACAAGACAACTATCTTGACGCTTGTGAGCACAACTGTTCTCACAACTGTACTCACAAGTGGTAGTTTTCCAAAACAGTCCTAGCCGCCTATTTCTTACAATTGGCACCAGAGCCTGATCTCGATACACTGAGATCGATCCTAATATGGCCAATATGGACTGTACTCATACTTGTAATAATCCGCCTACTCTAGATGGTTCAAACTATACCATTTGGAAGACAAAGATGATCATGTACATTAAAAACATTGATCATCATGTGTGGGTCAGTATTCTGGTGGGATATACATCCCCTACTATGGAATTAACTGATCCAAAATCAAAAGCTTCTATTTTTGATGAAGAAAAGAAAGAAATATTTTTGTTCCAAAACCCGAGCAAGATTGGAATGCGGAAGAAATTGCCCTTGCAAATTTCAATGCAAAGGCAATGGCTGCCATATCTGATCATGTTGATCACAATCTGTATCGGTTATTCTCTAACCATACAGTTGCCAAAAATGCTTGGGATATTTTACAACTTCATTGTGAAGGTTCCGATAGTGTCAAGCAAACTAAATTAAGGAGATTGATCACAGAGTTTGAAAATTTAAGAATGGGAGAAGATGAAACTATTCAAAACTATTCTGCTAAATTAATGGATATTTCAAATGAATACTTTGCTTTAGGAGAATCCATCTCCAATGCAAGGTTGGTTAGTAAAGTTTTAAGAACTCTCCTAGAAAAAATTTAACATCAAGGTCTCTGTCATTGAAGAAACTTGTGATACTCGGACCGTGAGTCTTGAAAAGGTTCTAAGTATTCTTACAACGTTTGAATTGAACCTTGAAGTGCAAAAAACCAGCAAAGTAAATTCAATTGCTCTTGCTAGTGCTGTAACAGTGTCCAAAGATCTTGTGCGATTGTCTAAAGATATTGATGAGTCAACCTTGGAAGAAGATGAGTGTGCCTTAATAACTCAAAAATTCCAAAATGTATTGAACAAGAAACGGCAACAAAAATTTCCAAATAAAGGCTTCACTCCTTCTATTAAGGCTGAACCATTCAAGAAGGAAGCTAGTGTTGGTGTGAAAAAAACCGTTTTCTGACAACAAAAATCGATCAAGTCAGTTCAGTGTAGGGCGTGCCAAGGATACGGTCACTATGCAAATGAGTGTGCTAACACACTCAAAAAGAGAGGGATGAGTAAATCTGCTACGCTAAGCGATTCAGATGATGACGATGAGATAGCTAACTTGTCATGCTTTCGATCATCACAAGCTTCCCTCTCTGACAGTGAAACTGATAGTGTGGTTGGACTGTCAAATGACAGCTCAACTGACTATGAACAAAAAAGGTTTTTGGTATTAACCATTGTTTTTGAAAACCTGAGAATGAAGGAGGGTGAAACTATTGAGTGTTTTTCTGATAAGTTAATAAGCATTGTGAATGAGTTACATGTGTTAGGGGAATCATCCTCTGATGCTAGACTTGTGAACAAAATGTTAAGATCCCTTCCGAGTAGATTCAATGTGATAATTTCTGTGTTAAAAGAATTCTATGATATTGAGACTACGAATTTTGTGGAACTCAAAAGGTTTTTAACCGTTTATGACGCATCACCATCTCCTTCATCCAGTGAAAATTTTGAGAAAGGAACTTGCTGTAATTTAACTCTTAGTGAAAGTGAATCTGACAGTGAATCTGACAATGCAGATGAACAATCAACTGTCAGGTCAACTGTCAGCTCAAATGGTGCTAATGTGTATATCTGCTTGAATTCTACATGTGCAGGTGAGACTGAAGAGTCAAAACAAAGTGAAGAAGACTGTCTCACGTATGAGGAATTACATGAGAACTATGTTGAGTTGTTCGCAGATTGGTCCAAACGGATGGAACAACTCAAAGAGTTCAAAAAGGTAACTGAAAAACTCACCGCCACAAATTTGTCTCTTAAGTCTGAAATTGAGAGATTGGTGAGAGAAAATGATTTTCAAAAGGACTCCATTGGCAAGTTAGAAGTCATGCTTACTAAAAAGGAAATAGAGTGTGAGAAGTACAAAAGCAATCTTGAAAAGGAAACTGACACACTAACAAAGCTTAACAATGGTAAGGCTAAGTTAGAAGAAGTTTTACAAATGGGAAATCAAGGAAAATCAGGATTAGGCTATGGAGATCCAGTTTTACAAATGGGAAAGGACACCTTGCAGTGTCAAGTGGTGTTCACCTCCTTCAAAAGCAGTGTGGAAGGAGCATGGTACTTTGACAGTGGATGTTCTCGTCATATGACCGGTTCCCTTGAGCACTTCAAAGACTATGAAGCCTTCAAAGGTGGAAATGTTAATTTCGGTGGAGGTGCTAAGGGAAAGGTCATTGGAAAAGGTACGTTGAGTGTTGATGGCTTACCAAATTTGCGCAATGTCCTACATGTTGACGGATTAAAAACAAACTTGATAAGTATCAGTCAACTGTGTGATGATGACTTGTTTGTTAAGTTTAATAAGTTCAAATGTGAGGTTTTTGATACCAATAATGTGTGTGTCTTGTCGGGTGTTCGTTCATCTGATAATTTCTACAAAATTGGTGAAAATGAATCTTGTCATTCTAGTAAAACTGATGATCTTGAAATTTGGCATCAAAAACTTGGACATGCAAGTAAGAGAAAAATAAGTGAATTAATAAAGTTTGGGGCAGCCAAAGGTTTGCCTAGTTTGGATTTGAAAAAATTAAGTGTGTGTGGACCTTGTCAAAAGGGAAAACAAACAAAGTCAAGTCATAAGAAGGTTCAAAATTTTGGGACGCCTAGGTGTCTTGAATTAATTCACACTGATTTAATGGGTCCGATGGAAGTGGAAAGTATGTTTCGTAAGAAATACTGTTTTGTGTGTGTGGATGATTTTTCTCGTTACACTTGGGTCATTTTCTTAAGGGAAAAATCCAACACAATTGAAGAGTTCAAAATTTGGTACAAAAAGGTGAAAAATCTGTATGGGTTAAAAGCCATTAGGATTAGGTCAGATCATGGTACCGAATTTGAAAACTCTATTTTTTCATCATTTTGCGATTCAAATGGGATTACTCATGAGTTCTCAGCCCCCAAAACTCCTCAACAAAATGGAGTAGCGGAAAGAAAAAATCGCACATTACAATAAATGGCTAGAGTCATGTTGAGTGCTAAAAATCTGTCTAAAAGGTTTTGGGCAGAAGCTGTTAACACTGCTTGTCACATAGGAAATCGTGTCTTTCTAAGAATTGGAAGTACCATGACCCCCTATGAAATTTTACTTGGAAAGAAACCCACCTTGAAATATTTCCATGTTTTTGGTTGTATTTGCTACATCTTGAATGATCGTGAGTACCTTTCTAAGTTTGATTCAAAGAGTGACAAAGCCATTTTCATTGGTTATTCTCAAAACAGTACGGCTTATAGAGTCTATAATTTGAAAACCAAAACAATTATGGAATCCATAAATGTTACTTTTGATGATGCTACTGATCTTAATGTCAAAACTGTTGAGGATGATGTTTCAGGTTGTACTTGGGAGGATGAAAAGATTAATGATGAATCTGAACCTAAATCCACGACAAAATCTGCGGATGCACTACCTGTGAGGATGACTGACGGTCAAAATGAACAGTCAACTGACATGACAGATGGTCAGACCACAGCTAAATCTGGTTCAGATTCTGAAATCGTTGAAGATCAGGTAAGCAGAGGCAATGATTCTACTGCAAGCATACAAGGAGATCATCCAACTTCCCAGGTCATTGGGGGAGTAGGTGAAGGAAGAAAAACAAGAGGAAAAATAATAAATTACCAGGAATTGGCCGGTTTGGTGTGCATGCAATCCGCATACCATCAGGTAAGCTCTTGTTGCTTTGTGGCTAATTTTAAGCCCAAAAATGTGTCAGAAGCCTTAAAAGATGATAATTGGATCAATGCCATGCAAGAGGAATTGATTCAGTTTGAAAAGAATGACGTTTGGTTCTTGGTTCCTAGACCCTCTAACATCAATGTTATTGGGACTAAATGGATATTTAAGAATAAATCTGATGAACAAAGCAATATAACAAGGAACAAAGCATGTCTAGTGGCTCAGGGTTACACTCAATTAGAGAGTATAGACTTTGATGAGACTTTTGCCCCGGTAGCCCGAATTGAGTCCATTAGACTGCTATTAGCAATCTCATGCTATTTAAAAATCACTCTTCATAAAATGGATATGAAGAGTGCGTTCCTAAATGGTTTTTTAAATGAAGAAGTGTTTGTTGAGCAACCTAAGGGATTTGAAGATCCACATAAGCCGAATCATGTGTATAAGTTAAAAAAGGCGCTCTATGGTCTAAAGCAAGCCCCACGTGCTTGGTATGGAAGACTAACTGAGCACCTTATTCAACTTGGTTTTAAAAGAGGGGAGGTTGATAAAACTTTGTTCATTTTGAAAAATAAAAGGGACATTCTCATGGCTCAGATTTATGTGGATGACATAGTCTTCGGTTCTACTTCTAAAAATATGCTTGACATGTTTGTAGAGAGTATGACATCCATATTTGAAATGAGTATGGTTGGGGAACTGAAATTCTTTCTTGGACTACAAATTGTTCAATCTAAAGAAGGAATGACAATTTCCCAATCCAAGTATGCCAAAAATTTGGTAAAGAAATTTGGTCTCGAGAATGCTTATCACTTAAAAACTCCCATGGGATCTTCTCAAAAATTGTTTAAAGATAAGGATGGAGAGAGTGTTGATCAAACACTTTATCAAAGTATGATAGGCAGCTTACTGTACCTTACAGCAAGCCGCCCCGATATCATGTTTAGTGTCTGACTTTGTGCTAGATATCAGACTGACCCCAAGGCATCCCACTTAACTGCCGTTAAGTGGATAATTCGATATGTTAGTGGTACCACAAATATGGGGTTAAGGTACACAAGGGACACAAACAAAAATCTTGTTGGGTATAGTGATTCGGATTGGGCTGGGAGTACTGATGATAGAAAGAGAACCACTGGTGGGTGTTTTTATTTTGGGAATAATCTTGTGTCTTGGTTTAGTAAGAAACAAAATTGTGTTTTTTTATCGACTGCTGAATCTGAATACATCGCAGTTGGTAGTTGTACCCAGTTGTTATGGATGAACCAAATGATAAAATATTATGGTCTTAAAAGTGAAACCTTGATGGTATATTGTGATAGTTTAAGTGCTCAGAATATTGCCAAGAATCTGGTTCAACATTCCCGAACAAAGCACATAGATATTAGGCACCATTTTATTAGAGATCTCGTTGAACAACAAATCATTACTCTTGAACATGTAAGTACAACAGATCAACTTGATGATATCTTTACCAAGGCTTTGGATTTCGAGAGATTTTCTTCCCTCAAGAAGTCTCTCGGATTGTGTGTTACCAGTTGACTGCACAACTGTGTGGGAAATTGTCTGCTAAACTGTATAATGGTATACTACAATTCACACTAACAAAAAAAAAGAAGTATAGATTGTATCCATCTTTGCACGATTGTCTCTTGTGACCACTTGGTCTCCTTCAGTTCCTTGACTCCGAGCTTTAACCTTTGAATGTGAGACCCTTCTTAACCTGATAATGAAAATTGTCTTGTTAATTCCTTCGTGTTGTTTATCATGGAGTGGGCATTAAATCTAAGGTTACGGGGAAAACAAGCTGCCTCCAATTTTTTAAGTTACTACTCATTTAGGCAATGTGCTGACATGTATTCATACATAACTTGAGAATCAGTGTAAGACTGTATTAAGAGAGTGAAAAGCTCCTCCCCGTAACTGATTCTTAAGTCATAAGCCTTCAAAGGGAGTGTTTTAGAGGCTGCATGATTGAAGGTGAATCTCATTGAATTCGTGTGAGTTGAAACCGAGTCATGAACTGAGTTGACCTTATTATGTCACACCAAAATTGAGACAATCTTCACATGTGTGTTAAGGCATATTTTTTTTAAGTCTTTCCTTGGTATTTAAATCAGCAAATTGAACTGTTCTTCTTCTTGTTACAGATTTAATGCTTTCATGTGTTTAACGATATCCAATAACGTGATGGCCAAGTTTTCGTGCAGGTGGTGAATTTTTCTGGGATGGTGGACCTTTGTTGAACAATGGATTATGTGGAATTATGGCAAGTATATATTCCAGGCAAAATAGATGATCACAATATATGTCAAGATTTTATTTTTAAATATCAAAATCCCAGTCTTGGTTGGAATCTTAAAGGGTGTCCAACACTAAAAAGGAGTCACAAGGTTTTCTCCCTCATCCAGTGCACTGAGTTCAATGTTTGGGTTTATTGCCTTTCATTGTTATTAATCTTGTCAAACCAAGTGTAAGCTCTCAACTCCCCTTATCATAACTCTTGTCAACCGCCTCCTCTCTCTTCATCATTCTATCTGTTTCTTCGTCTCTCTCAATTCTTTCTTTTTCTCTCAAGATTTAATTGCACTGGTAGTTTCTTTTTCTTTGTGCGCAGAGAATCATGGCGTCATCTTCTTCGTCTGCTCAGGCCACCTACACATGCAACGCCATTGTTCCAGATTTGATCAATGTCCCTCAATCAGACTTATCAGTTAATCCGCAGTTTTTGGGGTTGCCTGAGCATGCCATAGATGTTGAAAATCCTGCTCTGGTCACTTCTTTGGCCAAAGAACGCAGAGTAATGTCCACCGGGTCTCGCCGTTCCGGATGTCTGAACAAATTGGGAACAGGGGTGTCGTCTGGGTCGTTCAAGCCCGATATGGCTAGGGCCGCCATGAAAGCTGAGGCAAAAGCAAAAAAGAAGGCAACAGCCACGGCAGGTTCCCGTTGTCGGCTGATTTTGAATGATTCGGAGGAAAAGGAACCGTCGTCGTCTCCGACGCCGGTGTCCAATAATGATTCTGATGATAATGTTCCGGTGGTGACTCTGATTCCGGCAAAGGGGAAGAAATTGACAAGAAAGGGCACTCCTTATAAAGCCCCCTCTCCGTCTGCTCCATCTCCGGTGTCTCTTAGGGTTCAGACGAGGAGTGCCAAGAGGAAAGCTCTAGAGAGTTCGATGAGGGAAGAGGGTTCTTCATCACCATTCGACAACTCCAGTGATAGTGATGCTGAGTTTGATTCTGAAGCAACTCACTCTGACAAAGAAGGATCATCTCGGGTTCAAAGGCAAGGTCATCCATCTGGGTTCGTTACATCTGTCCGGCCATCTGTTCGCAGATCTGTGAGTTCATCCCTACCAACAGTTGGTCAGTTAAGTGGCTCAGGGTCTATTAGCAAGGCAAAAAGGGTACGTAAACCTTCTGCTTCTGTTCCCCTTGTCCCCTTTGACTTGACTTCTCCTCATGACCCCAAGTTCTACTATACTGCCTCTGCTGAGAGATTTTCTAAGTACTTCACTAGGAAATTTATTATTGAAAGTATCAGGGATGAGAAGATGTTTGAGAGATTGAATGTGTTGGGTCTTCTGGGTGAGAGACATCTTCTGAAATCTTTAGTTTTTGCTGCTTCTTTTTCCCGCCAGTTGGTAACCGAATTTTATGCCAATCTTTCTCAAGATGTGGCTTTGTTTGAGTCCCCTAACTTTCACCACATCTTTGTTAGGGATAGGGTAATTGAGTTTTCTCCCAAAACTATCAATGATTTCCTCGAGACCCCAAACACCCCTCTCTCAGAAATTCCTCAAGACATAGATGAGGCAGTTAGGGTGATCTCTGGTAACACCATTCACTTTTGGCCTCCTGAACTGCGTTCACCATCTTTGTCTAGGTTCTATCTTTTTCTCCACCACATCATGCTCACCAATTGGAAGCCTTCCTCAAACCCATCTGTGGTTACCCGTGAGCAAGCCCTTCTGCTGCATTCCATTGGGGTAAATAAGTTTAATCTGGGAGAGTGATTTTTGAGACTATTGTAAGTTATACTGAGTCTACAAACACCACTTATTGTCTTCCCCATTCGTGTCTGATTTCTGCCCTTCTTGGCTCTCATGGGATTGTGGCTACACCAGAAGAAATCCTGGTACCTCTTACCTCTAAAATTGTGCAGCCAAAGACTATGTTTGAGCCTCATAGGCACAATGATTGGGAAAACCCTGTTGACAATCCAGTTGAGACACCGTCTGTCACCCCAACTGTGCATCCATCTGTTCCCACAACTGTGCAGTCTTCCGTTATGCATTCTCCAGGTTCTTCTCACAATGTTCTTCAGGCCCAGATTGACTCTATCAATGCCAAGATCGCTACACATAAAGCCGAGATCCTTGCAAAACATATTATTATCTTCGGGTTGGAAGTTACTGTGGATGGGCTTCGCAAAGCACTGAACGATGGTTCCTCACAAAAAGGGGGAGAGACAATAGATGCAGGGGGAACTAATGCAGGGGGAGCTCTTACATTAGCTGGCTCAAATATTCGGGATGACAATGATCTTGAGTTCTCTTTCAAAAAGGAAATGGATGCTAGAGCTGAAGATGAGATTCTTGGAGAAGATTTATATTCTGGTCTTTGAAACAAAAACAATATTTATTTTTAGGTCTGTAATAACTTGATATTTTGGGTACTTTAGTAATAGTTTAAAATGTGTTTTGGTATGCTTTGCATTAATTCATTTTGTGCAGGTTTTGTTCAGAATCACAAAGATAGGGGGAGATTGAAGAGTATGGGTATACTCGTTTTGTCTTCTTTGATATCTTTGTGATTCTGATCTCTTAATTAATTGTGAATATCTTAGTTATAATTGTACATATAATTTATTTATGCTTAGGTAGATGTTTAGGATTTATTTCACTAACATATTGATATTTATCTTTGGTAAGTTTTTGTTTATTTTAGGAGTGTATTTGTAGGAGGACTCTCACAAAGGAAGGAGTATTGGCCAAGTTGAAGATCTCGGGTGATTGAGAATGCCGGCCAAGACATCCTATAAATACAAGTAATATCTTCCTTTGCAAGATCACGGATTCTGAGTATTCCTTTGAGAGATTTCAGAAGCATAGAGAGTCCTTATTTTCATAGAAGTTCTTCCAAATGAACTCTAAGGGTTTTTGAGTGTTTTAGTGAATTCTAGAGATCTAGAATAGTTTGTTCTGTTAGTTTTGTTTTGTTTCTTTCATTCATCTTGTACTCTGCAAGATCATTTCTTATATGAAAGTTTTCCAGCAAGTTATTTCTTTCTTAAGTGTTTATTTCTGTTTTGATTTTATCCGCTGCATTTTCTGATCATTGACAAGACAATTGTCTTGACACTTGTGAGCACAACTGTTCTCACAACTATACTCACAAGTGGTAGTTTTCCAGAACAGTCCTAGCCGCCTATTTATTACATGATCTAACTTTGATGGTCATCTCACATCCAGATATCTGCAGAGCGAGAGCGGGTTACCAGTAACCCCAAGTATACTATGCCAGCAGCATTTGTCTCCTTTAAAACTCGTTGGGGTGCTGCTGTTTGTGCACAGACACAACAGTCTAAAAACCCGACTTTATGGTTGACTGAGTGGGCTGCTGAACCGCGTGATGTGTACTGGCCAAATCTGTCAATTCCTTATGTTTCACTGAATGTGAGGTGGCTCATAGTTGCCGTTTCCTTCTTTTTCCTCACCTTCTTTTTCATGATTCCGATTGCAATTGTGCAATCATTTGCAAACATCGAGGGTATCGAGAGAGCCTTACCATTTCTCAGGGTTGTAATTGAAGTGTAAGTTTTTCTTGCTCATAAAATTGTCTTAAATCAGAAATTTTTTGTTGTTCTGTAACGACCCAAACTTTCACAATATAAATATAATCCATAAACTAGGGAAATTCCAAACGTCAACATAAGTTCAAATCCAAAGTTAACCTTCAACGGCTAGTTTACTCTAACCATAAATCAAAACAATGCTGTACCAAAAAAAAAAAAATCAAAACAATGCGAAAGCATAACTAATATTCAAATCCCAACGGCTGGTACAACCCACTAGCTCAACATAAAACACAAATAATATCTCAAACTCCTTGATAACCACGGATTGCCTTTCCTTGCAATCCATCTAGATCCTTAGTCTTTACCTGGGAAAAATAATATAAGAAGGGGTGAGTGAACAATGCTCAGTAAGTTCATACGGGATCTCTCCGGGTACTAAGAAGAGATGACCGAAAGAACGGAGCCAAACAATTATATTTCAATGAAAGGCTAACATCAATAATTTTACTGTACGCATTCAAAATACAGTTATCATACTTAAAGAAATTATGGCCCTACCACAAGTTCGTCAATTCCATAGTTACATACATCACCTTTTCAGGGTGTTACACCTTTTCAGGGTGTCGAGAGACCTTACACCTCCTCACGGTGCTCTCTCATAAGTTCGATCATGATCATTAAGACACTTCATCAAGCAGCATATATGTCTAATTATTTTCAATCAAATTAGACTATCTTAATTAGTCCTTTTCACTCAGACTAATTCTTGCTAAGTCATTTTCAATCAGACTAAGCTACTGCACATGTTTCAATTAGACATAGTATATTTCATATAGTATTCAAGGTATAAGATAATTCAAAAGACGTTATATCAACATCAGAGTTCAAACACTATCGACCACTTGGTAGCTACACTTGAAAGAATTATGAGGATCCTACTTTAAAGGATGAAACTCAAATACTAAGGAACGTAATCCCTTACCTTGGCTTGCGTTAATCTTCTTAGCAATACCACGCGCACGAATCTACAATCATGCACAAAATATTCTTAGGACAAGTATTTACTATTTACTTTCCGTCCCATACTTTATTTCACTTGATTAACCTTATGAGTTCATCTTCTTATACTCCTTTAAGGTTGATATCCGTTCTAGGGTTTGTACTACCCATTAAATCTTATACCCAAAATAACCTTTTAGGTTTACCAAAATACCCTTAGGGTTTCATAGTTTCTATTCCCAATTATTGTGTTTTAGTATTCGATTACTCACACCCAAAACACTATTCACAGCACCATAATTACTATTCACAGCACTCATTAAATTAACTCTATCATCTCACACAAACACACACAATATTTACACATCCAAACACACGCCCACACACACCAGTTACACACACACGCACATTGTTGCACACACACAAACACTGTATTAGCATACAAACACAGTAACACACACTCGCACACCCACACACACACGTACACATATACTCCTCCTTCTTCCTCTTCTTAATTCAATTCAATCAAACCTTAGTTCAACAATATGGCTTTTAGGGTTCTTAGATTATAACCTTAATGATTCAAAATAAAAACGATTAGGCGATTTGGGAATACCTTTGGTGAATAACTCAGGTTCCCCTTTTTCCTTCTCTCCCAGTGCCTCTTTCTCTCTCTCGGTTCTTCCTCTCTTTCTTTCTCTGTGTTACCCCCCCCTCTCTCTGCCGCAACTTCTATCTCTCTCCCCGTTCTTTTCTTTTCTTTGTGATAAATAATAAAGGGGCTAGGGTTCACTAGAGAGGTTTAAGTAGGGTGGGTTTCCAAAACCTAGCCCAATAAAGATTCTTACTTTAATTAATTAAAGATTTGAGTTTTACTTCAACCCAATCACTAAGCCCACTTACTCGAGCCCAACTCAATTAATATTTTATCGAACCCAACTAATAAAAGAGTTTAAATAAATCTCAAAATTTCCAGTTATTACATTTTTTTCCTCCTTAAAAGAGTTTGGTCCACCAAACTAAACATACCTTAATCAGAAAATAGGGCGGGGTACACTTCTCGCATCTCGCTCTCGAGCTCCCACGTAGCTTCTCTTTCCGTATGGTTTCTCCATTGTACTTTCAGTTTCACATAAGGAACCACCCTTTTCCTCAAGATTTGATCCTTCCGATCTACAACCCTCACCGGTTCTTCATCGTAACTCAAATCAGCACGAACTCTGAGTTGCTTGTACTCAATCACATGACTTGGATCGGAAATGTACTTCCTCAGCATTGACACATGAAATACATTGTGCACTCCAGCTAGCACACGTGGTAAAGCTAACTTGTAAGCTACCATCCCAACTCATTCCAAAAATCTCAAATGGTCCAACATATCTAGGGCTTAACTTCCCGCGAATACCGAATCTCATGACTCCTTTAGTTGGCGAAATTTTCAAGAACACATGGTAGCCCAATTGAAACTCTAAATCGTGTCTTCGGCGATCGGCATACGACTTCTGTCGACTTTGAGCGGTCAACAATCATTTCCGAATTTGTTGAACCTTATCAGCAGTCACTTGGATAAGTTCCGCTCCAGTCAACTTTCTCTCACCAACTTCATCCCAACAAGTAGGTGATCTACACTTCCTTCCATACAATGCCTCGTACAGTGACATTCCGATACTAGCATGAAAACTGTTGTTGTACGCGAATTCTACTAGCGTCAAATGCTCGTCCCATGTTCCTTGCCAGTACAACGATGTAGCTCTCAACATATCTTCTAGAGTCTGAATAGTCATTTCCGACTGTCCATCCGTCTGTGGGCGAAAAGTTGTACTCATTGTCAACTCCGTACCTAATGCTTGTTGTAAACTCTTCTAGAATTTCAATGTAAACCTTGTATCTCTATCAGACACTATCGAAAGTGGTATTCCATCTTGTTTGTGAGTTTAAAATTGGGTCCTCATTCCCTTAAAAGGCCTTGTTAAGGGGGGGTGCCAATCTATATAGTTGATCAATTTTATTCTCCAAGTTGATGTGGGATACATGTGACTTCAGCAGTGAGTGCACAGTCAATAAATTATTTTGCGTTCTCCTATAGCAGCCTCATTTTATTTTCCATGTACGCTAGATTTTCAGCATGATCACATTTCTCTTTGATGTTAGGGTTCCTCACTTTTTTTTTTTTTGTTGTTAAAATGCAGATCAATAACGTTTATAACCAAGACTATGAAAGTGCAGCGGCATTCTGGCCTGATGTACATGGACGTATAATAGCAGCATTGGTCGTTGCACAACTCCTTCTGATGGGATTAATAAGCACAAAAGAAGCTGCTTCATCAGCACCCTTTCTGATTGCACTGCCAGTCCTCACTCTCTGGTTCCATAGGTTCTACAAAGGCCGTTATGAGCCAGCATTCGTCAGATATCACTTACAGGTATATAGTAATCTGAAATATTTTCATGTCCTTGGTTTTGTCAAATACTTTTTTAACCGCTCACTCTCAGATACCCAACAACCTTACCCCCTCCCCCCAGAAAAAAAAAAAAAAAAAAAAAAAAAAACACCAAAAGTGTGTTGTGGATTAGACCCTCACAACCCAAGCAATAACCCCAAGAAAATAATGGCACACAAACAAAGCACAAGAAAATAACATAGCAAAAGACACAGAAATTGTTTACCCAGTTCGTCAATATGTTTGACTACGTCTGGGGGCACTACCAAGCCAGGATCTTGCACTATAATATGTTATTCTGAAGTTACGATGAGTTTGGGGGTGAAACATTGCTTAAATACATGCCCTGGAATAAGATCTAAACCTAAACAGAAAAGAATCCCGAAATCCTGTCAGCGGACCAGGCGCCCGCCTGGACTACCCCAAGCGCCCGCTCGATATGGATTTTCCGAAGGACCAACCTTCTGTCCAAATGAGCGCCCGCCTGCTGGTCACCGAGCGCCCGCTCGCTCCCTCCGCCTGGAATTCTCCTTTTTGTTCATTTGAGGATCTCTACTCCAACAATCTCCCACCTAGAGATCAACCGCATATACAAACCCCGTATCCGTCTTCAACTCATCCATGGTGTCGTCCTAGTGTTCACCTCGATCATGTTAGTGCCTTCCTCCTCTCCTATTCTCCAAGCCCCATTGAAGCTATACATAGCTTCAATTTATCAAGGTTTACAACCTTTGTCAACATGTCAGCCGGGTTCTCCGATCCCAAAATCTTCTCCAGCCTTAAGATCTTCCTTTCCAAGAGATGCCTGATGTAATGAAACCTTAGTTCAATGTGCTTCATCCTAGAATGAAACGCCGGATTCCTTGCCAGATGTATTGCACTCTGACTGTCACTGTAGAGAGCATTACCACTTCGCGTCTTCCCAAGTTCACCCAAGAAGTTCTGCAACCATACCATCTCTTTACTTGCCTCGGTCACTGCCACATATTCTGCTTCTGCAGTCGACTGAGCTACGATCTTCTGCAATTTAGAAGCCCAGAAGATTGCCGTACCACCCAATGTGAAAACATAACCCGTAGTACTTCTCCTCTTGTCTAGATCACTTGATGCCAAATCCGCATCAACATAACCCGCTAACACGACATCCTTGCTTGAGAAACACAGAGCCTTACCAGCAGTACCCTTCAAGTAACGCAGGATCCATTTAACCTCTTCCCAATGTTGCTTCCCTGGATTGCCCATGTACCGGCTGACTACTCCCACCGCATGTGCAATGTCCGGCCTTGTACACACCATTGCATACATTAGACTCCCCACTGCCGAAGCAAATGGAGTCCTTGCCATCTTGTCACGCTCCTCATTGCCCTTAGGTGAGTCCTTCTCGGATAGCTTGAAGTGCATACCCAATGGTGTCCCTGTTGGCTTCGCCTCTTCCATGCAAAACCTTGCCAAGACTTTCTCAACGTATTCTGCTTGTGAAAGAACCAACTTACCCGGCTCCCTATCCCGGTCAATCCGCATACCCAAGATTTTTCTGGCCTCCCCCAAATCCTTCATCTCGAATCGTTCTGACAACTAAGCCTTCAATCTGTTTACCTCTCTACTGCTAGAGCCCGCTATTAACATGTCATCCACATATAACAGCAAGATTATATACCCATTGTCCGTGATCTTGAAGTAGCAACAATGATCCGCCTCACATCTGATAAAATCAATATCGTACATGAATCCATCGAACTTCCTGTACCACTGCCTAGGAGCTTGTTTAAGGCCATACAAACTCTTAGTCAATCTGCAAACCAGTTCCTCGCTACCCTTAGACAAGTAACCCTCTGGTTGTACCATGTAAATTTCTTCCTCCAAATCACCATGAAGAATGGCCGTCTTTACATCCATCTGTTCCAGCAACAAGTTATCCGCCACTACTATCCCCAGAACCATTCTGATAGTGGTCATTTTCACAACAGGAGTGAATACCTCGGTGTAGTCAATACCGTACTTTTGCTGAAACCCTTTTACAACCAACCTTGCCTTGTAACGCTTACTGCCGTTTGCTTCCTCCTTGATCCTGTAAACCCACTTGTTATGCAATGCCTTCTTCCCCTTAGGCAGTTTAATCAACTCCCAAGTTTTATTGGCCTTCAATGAGTCCATCTCATCATCCATCGCAGCTTTCCACTTATCACAAAGTGTACTACGAACAGCCTTCGCATAACATTCCGGTTCACCACTATCTGTCAACAACAAATAGTAATTTGAAGGAGTATACCTGTCAGGTGATCCACGCAATCTGCTGGATCTACGCAGCGGAATATCCGGTTCCGGAGTATGTGGTTCATATTCAGTGACCCCCTGACCATGGTCATCATGAACCGTCCTGCTCCCACCCGAGTCTGGAATATCCACTTCTACAACCTCCGGTTCTGAACTAATATCATCAGATGCCCCCTTTCTGTCCTTGTACAATACCTGTTCATTGAATACCACATCTCGACTACGAATAATTTTATGGTTTTGATCATCCCAAAACTTATACCCGAAGTCATCCCCGCCATACCCAATAAACGTACTTTTTACAGATTTTACATCTAACTTAGTTCTATCAGCAGAATCAATATGAACATATGAAACGCAGCCAAATATGCGAAGAAATGACAGATTTACCTGCTTGCCACTTTATGGTTCCTCTAGAATTTCATTCCCCAATGGTACTGATGGTCCCCGATTGATCAAGAAAGCTGCTGTGTCAACTGCATATGCCCAGAACGTCTTCGGAAGTCCACACTTCAACCTCATACTTCTAGCCCGCTCGTTCAATGTCATGTTCATCCTCTCTGCAACCCCATTGTGTTGTGGTGTGCCCTTTGGAGTCTTCTCCATGCGAATGCCATTCGCTGCACAATATTCCTTGAACTCCCCGAGCTCATACTCCCCACCATTATCTGATCTCAAGCATTTAAGCTTAAGTCCCGTCTGATTCTCCACAAAAGCCTTCCATTTCTTAAACACCTCGAATACCTCATCTTTGTGTTTCAAGAAGTAAACCCAGACTTTCCTTGTCGAATCATCAATAAACGACATGTAATATGACGCACCACCCAGAGAAGTTACCGGGGCCGGCCCCCACAAATCCGTGTGAACCAAATCCAACTTTGCTTCCCTCAAAGCCCTACCTATCCTCGAGAAATTACTCCTCGCCTGTTTTCCAAACACACAATCTTCGCAGATCCCCACGTCGACTGTCTTCAAACCCGGTAGTCTTCCCTTTGAGCAAAGTACTTTCATCCCCTTCTCACTCATGTGACCCAATCGACAGTGCCACAAATATGTATCACCCTTGGCTGACGCCACCGCGATACTTGCCTTGGTGTTATTCGCCAAATACAATGTCCCCTCTTTATTACCCCGAGCGATCTCAGTATCCTCCTTGGTAATAACCCAGTTCCTGCAACCAAAAGTTACCTTGTAACCTTCTTCATCCAACTGCCCAACTGAAAGCAGGTTATTTTTCAAACCCGGAATGTGTCTGACCCCGTGTAGATGTAGGACCTTCCCGTCCGATGCTCCTATTCTGACATCCCCCTTCCCCTTGATTTCCAAAGGCTCGCCATCCGCCAGATAGACCTTACCGAAATCACCGGAAGTATAATTCTCCATCTCTTCTGCATGCCCGCAAGAGTGGAATGATGCCCCCGAATCCAGCACCTATGATTCTAGTGCACTACTAACACTCAGAACTAGTACATCATCACCTTCGACTGTCACATTCACCGAATTGCCCCCACGATTGGGACAATCCTTCTTGTAGTGTCCTAACTCCTTGCAATGATAACACTGTACCGATCCTTTCGTGACCCTTGGTTTATCTCTGATCTCCATGGCTTTGCCCTTACCACCCACTACGTTTTCCCTTGATTCAGTTCTCCCTTTATTGCTAGTACCCGGCCTTCCCCTGCTAGTAGTAGCTAAGACCGATCCCGAAGTAGACGATGTCCCCAATTTCTTCAAACGATTTTCCTCGCCCAACAAGAAGTCTTTAACATCATCATACTTCAATTTGTTCTTACCCGCTGAAGCATTGATCGATGTCACCGTCCCGCTCCAACTTCCTGGTAAAGACGCTAGCAACAGCACGCATGAACCTCATCATCAAACGTAATATCCAACGCAGTCAATGAGTCTATAACATCCATAAACTCATCGATGTGTTTAGCTAAAGATCCTCCCTCTTGCATCTTGAGACTACCCATCTTGCGTATCAAATCAACCTTGTTTGCAGCAAATGGAGTTTCAAATCTCTCAGTAAGATAATCCAATAGCTCCTTTGTGGTCTTCGTCTTCTTGGTAGTCTTTGCGATCCACTTCGACAAAGTAGATCTAACCACCCCTAGGGCTTTCCGATCCATGAGATCCCAATCTTCCTGCTTTTCTCCTTCCGGCTTGACTCCCTTTAAAGGCTTATAGAGATCTTTGTTGTACAAGAGATCCTCTATTTGCATCCTCCAAAACCCGTAGTCAGAACCATCAAATTTCTCTACCGCTTGTTTATCCTTGCCCATTCTTGATTGCTAGACAAACCCTAATCGTCCGATAAACCAATCGATCGATTAACCTTGATCTCCAACCAGAGCTCTTGATACCAGTTGTTGTGGATTAGACCCTCACAACCCAAGCAATAACCCCAAGAAAATAATGGCACACAAACAAAGCACAAGAAAATAACAGAGCAAAAGACACAGAAATTGTTTACACAGTTCGTCAATATGTTTGACTACGTCTGGGGGCACTACCAAGCCAGGATCTTGCACTATAATATGTTATTCTGAAGTTAAGATGAGTTTGGGGGCGGAACATTGCTTAATACATGCCCTGGAATAAGATCTAAACCTAAACAGAAAAGAATCCCGAAATCCCGTCAGCGGACCAGGCGCCCGCCTGGACTACCCCAAGCGCCCGCTCGATATGGATTTTCCGAAAGACCAACCTTCTGTCCAAATGAGCGCCCGCCTGCTGGTCACCGAGCGCCCGCTCGCTCCCTCCGCCTGAAATTCTCCTTTTTGTTCATTTGAGGATCTCTACTCCAACAAAGTGTGTGTTACACCACATCATCACCAATCCTGTCTCATTAGTTAAAGAAAGTGGTTATTTATACTCACAACCTCCCCCTCCCCCCTCACCGAAGTAATGCTCATTTTGTTGGGGCTAAATTCGGTTCCCACCCTGAGGTTGAGACAAGTATGACCGCTCACCCATCCCCTTTGTTGTTATAGTAATAAATGAAAATTGTTAAGGAAAAGGGTAGATATTGATACTTGTCCAAACCTCAGGTGTGGGCACTGAAATCAACCCCATTTTATTGTGATTGGTTGTTACATAAAGATGACTGAATGTTAATGTGTACAGTTCTTACTTGAAACTGTTGTGCTTGCCATCATTCAGGAAGCTATGATGAAGGATACATTGGAACTTGCAAAGGAACCAAACCTAAACCTGAAAGGGTACCTTCAAAGCGCGTATATCCATCCCATTTTCAAACCTGACGATTCTGATGATGAATCAGATGATGATGTTAAGTGGGAGAAGGAGAACGTGTGTGTCCCTACAAAGAGGCAATCGCGTAGAAACACTCCCGTTCCTAGCAAATTCAGTGGTGGCTCGTCCCCGTATCTCCCCCAGATTGTACAAGAAAAGCATCAGCCTTAAAATGGACCTTGTTCAAAATGTTGAAGCCTATATGACACCATTAAGTAAGTGAACATATATAGCTTGGTTTCTTTGTATAGCCAGTTATAGAGACACAAATCCAGAGGTTGGAATATTTTCAAGTTGACGAATATGACCACGTATTTCGTAGAGTATTTTTAGAATTCAATGGAAAGGTGCAGGTAACATGTTAAATTTACAAAACAACTAAAATAAATAAATAAGGTTTTTATAAGAAGAAATACTAACTTAAGAAAATATAATTTTGAGAATACTTATTTCAAAGAAAAAAATATCGTCATATTGATTCAATAGTGTTACAGATTTTGAAAAAAAATATCGTCATTTTCTTTTGAACTGAACTTTATCACCTAGTTACTACCAATTACCCCTATTAATTTGGGTGCAATATTTGTTCATAGTGAAGATGAAGAGTTTAGCTATATTTTTTACCCTTTAGGTTTTAGTTTACTCCTTCAGGACACAAATATAAGCAAAAAAGTTGGGCGTTTTTTGAAGTTGGGTTTCAATACAAAACACATTAAATGTAACTATATTTAATACTCTTTTACCAAAAATACCCTTAATTAATTACTCATTTTCAAATACAAGTGTACATTTATTACCCATTTAATATGAGGTATATTTTTATTATAAAATCAAGACAATTAACTAAATTTAACTACTTTTTTAATAAGTGTAATTTTAGTTACTTTTGCTTATATTTGTGACCGGAAGGAGTACCAAACATTCCTTTTATATACACATTTTAATAAGTGACATAATTGAAAAAATAAATTCAATGAAGCGAAAATACAATATCTTACATATAAATTCAAAATTAAGTTACATTAAACACCATTCAAGGTACTGTTGTCTTAAGTACATACTCATGTTTATTAACTATTCTTGAATTTTGAATGGTATGCATTAGTAATAATTAGAATGCTTTTATACAAATTAGCGGGTAACCCGTGCTCTGCACGGGAAACCAATACTACGTCTTAAAAAATATTTTAACTATAGTTAACTAATATAGTAATCATCATTTTAACTAATACTATTGATAAAAAAAATTAATCTATATGATTACTATTATTATAATAACTATTATAATTAATTAATACTATTGATAGTAATAGTTAATATATATATTAATAGCAATGATAATCTATATAATAATAATTATTATAATAAAATAATATTATTAATAGTAATATTTAATTGATATAGTAACTATTATGATAATTATAATAAACTAATACTATTAATAGTAATAGTTAATAGATATAGTATCGATTATAATTACTGTAGTTAATATTAAAAATTAATAACTTACTTATATAATAACTATTATAATTAACCAATACTAATAATAGTAATAGTTAATGTATTCTCCCTCTGTTTCGAGTAAGTTGCAACATGTTGACTTTTTTTGGTCAACAAAAATGAACTTTGACCAACCATTGGTGACGATCTAATTATTCAAGTAAAATTCTAAAATTTGTAGTTGATAAATTATTAAGTAATTTATCAATAACAATTTTTAGAATTTCATTGTGATCATTAAATCGTCACCAATGGTTGGTCAAAGTTCATTTTTATTGACCTAAAAAAGTCAACATGTTGCAATTTACTTGAAACGGAGGGAGTATAGCCTATTATAGTTAACTAATACTATTAATAGTAAAAAATAACTTATAATGTAACTATTATAGTTAACTAATACTATTAATAGTAATAGTTAACTTATATAGTAACTATTATAGTTAACTAATACGACTAATAGTAATAGTTAACTAATATAGTAACTATTATAGTTTACTAATACTTTTAATAGTAATAGTTAACTAATATAGTAACTATAATAGTTAACTAATACTATTAATAGTAATAGTTAACTTGTATAGTAACTATTATAGTTAACTAATACTATTAATAGTAATAGTTAACTTACTATTAATAGTAAGTTAACTTGTATAGTAACTATTATAGTTAAGTAATACTATTAATAGTAATAGTTAACTTGTATATTAACTATTATAGTTAAGTAATACTATTAATAGTAATAGTTAACTTGTATAGTAACTATTATACTTAACTATTACTATTAATAGTAATAGTTAACTTGTATAGTAACTATTATAGTTAACTATTACTATTAATAGTAATAGTTAACTCATATCATAACTATTATTATGAGCTAATAGTATTAGCTAATAATGAGAAT
This sequence comes from Campanula takesimana, assembly GCA_026119855.1. Classification (NCBI taxonomy): domain Eukaryota; kingdom Viridiplantae; phylum Streptophyta; class Magnoliopsida; order Asterales; family Campanulaceae; genus Campanula; species Campanula takesimana. The sequence goes on along the minus strand of JAOWBW010002469.1, from coordinate 49,165 downwards.
ATCAAAAGTCACACACTTTTAAGATAGTGATGATGTGGCATCACGAAATGCAAGATTCTTCCATGATTTGTCCACGTGGCATCACCACATCTCTCTTTACCAACTTTAATATATATATATATATATATATATATATATATATATATATATATATATATATATATAGATTTGTCCTAATACTTCCACGGTTCAGGAAAGATAGTTCAATTTTGACTTTTTATGGTCAACTAAAATGAACTTTAACCAACCATTGGTGACGATCTAATCGAGCCCGTGAAATTCTAAAATTTTTAATTGATAAATCATTAAGTGATTTATCAATAACAGTTTTTAGAATTTCATTGTGATCGTTAAATTGACAGCAATGTTTGGTCAAAGTTTATTTTTGTTGACCATAAAAAGTCAAAATAAGATTATTTTTCTGGGACAGATGGAGCATTTAATTAGAGAATTTTGATTTATGATTTAATCTTCCTCCACATGATTGAAAAAAGTTTATAAGAATGTGACACGTGGGATTCCACGTCATCATTTCACGTGGAACAATGTAAAATTTTGAATCAGACTGCTATATTATATATAATATATAGATGGTCATTCTTTCTTTTCTTTTTTTGAAAAAAATGAATTAGAAATTATTTTGAAATAGAGGGAGATATAATAACTATCTTAAAATAAATTTGGTTTTGATATAAAAATTCTTATATTGTAAAGTTATGCCTTTTTAAGAATTCTAACATTTGCTAAAAGAAAAATATATTTAGGGATATACAATTCAAAAAAGTCATTAATGATTTATTTTTGTTTTCCTCAAAATTATTATTTCTGAAGCATGATATATATAACATAATTGGTTTGGTTAAAAAATAATAAACTAAAAATAAAAATAAAATAATTTGTAAAATTGTCAAGAAAATATCATTTTAAATGTAAATGATTACACTATTGTAATACATTTAGTGAATACAATTTTAGGACAAAAAGTTACGGTTAAAGTTAACAATAAATCAAAATTGTGCACATTGAGCTGTGATGGAAGTAATCTACTCCCTCCGTACTGTCCCAAAATGATCTTCCAACTTTTTCCGCCGTTACTACGAGGATCTTTGAGCATTAATTTTAGGTTGATATATTGTACTAATGAAAATTGAAAACTTGTTATTAACACACCATCAACAATACTATCAATAACAAGTTTTAAAATTTCATTAAGATAATTAAATCAACCTAAAATCATTGCTCAAAGTTCATTAATAATAACATCGAAAAAAGTGTGAAGATCATTTGGGGACGGAGGGAGTATATTATTGGCAATAGCATCTCCCTAGTTAAATGTGATATCTTTTCAGACAAATAAAACGGTTAATGACTTGTTTAACTTCTTTACTTACTGGAGCAATAAGATAAGACTTTGATTTCACTACCATTTCAAGATTTGTTTTTTAATAAATAATCCTATCCTAAAAATTAAAATCAAAGACAATATAAGGTATTCGATTATATAAGTTTACATTCTCGTAACTGGTATTTAATGACATTGATCTTATCCATACTATGAAATTTTTTTGTTTAATTTTCTAAACTCTATATAAAGAGAAACTTGAGATAAGCATAGGAAATGAAATCTTTAGCTCAATCAAAAATGATTTATTCCAAGCTAAACCTCTTTGCCTTGCTTGTTTTTCTTTGCCTTTTCCAGGCAACATATGCAAAAAAATGTTTCTGGACTCGAGGATATGAAGTGTATATCACCAACACTATACCATACAGTAATGTCACAGTTCGTTGCCAGTCGAAAGACGATGATATTGGAATTCGTGCCGTAAGTCCGTACACTAATTACAATTGGAAGTTCTGCATGAACTTTTTTGAAACCACTCTCTTTTTTTGCAGCTTTGAGTGGCAACAAAGAACACAATCGTTTGATGTTTTTAATGTTTCGTATAAACTAAGTTGCGGAAAAAATCCTCGGAAAACCGGTTATTGCAATTGGAACGTGGCCGAAGATGGTTTCTATTTTTTCTCAATTAAGAAAAATGATTATGAGAAGAAATCTGATTGGGATATTATTACTTATGCTTAGATGATTGTAACATGGATGTATACTCTGATCCCCCGGAAACCAGATCCAATGGAGTGTTGTTTACTACTTCAAGTGAGAGAATATTAATAATCAAAAAAATACTGACTTAATCTCTCCATCTCTCGTTCTCTCTATTTGTGTGGTTGCTTCAAATGAGTTTTTTAGTGTTCAAACCTTGACACCTTTTGGTAATCTTATTTATTTATATATCCGTCCCAAAATGATGTTCACATGTTATTACAAAGGATTTTTGAGCATTAATTTTAAATTGACTCATTTGCACTAATGGAATCTAAAACTTGTTTTTGACATTCCATCAACAATACTATCAATAACAAGTTTTAGATTTTCATTAGGATGATTAAATCAACCTAAAACCATTGCTGAAAATTCCTTCATATTAACGTCGAAAAAATATGTGAAGATCATTTTGGGACGAAGGGAGGAGGGAGTATATATTTATCCTTTTGTGTAAACGATATTAAACCATCCGGATATCATGCGAGTGTGCTGTATTAACCTAGGAAACGGAAAAGAGAAAGAATTGGAGAACAGTTTTCCTTGATGAAGAATATCGTACAACCCAATTACAAGATATATACTGAAGTCTCCTAAAAGGTAAAAGACTCTTTCCTAATCTATTCTAAACTAGTGAATATAATTCAAATATAACAAACTTATCACATATATACGGATTGGTTTATATACACAGCCCCTATTTCCACAGCCCCGTTAAATTACCAAAGTACCCCTATATATATATATATATATATATATATATATATATATATATTTTTCAATTTCACTCTCCCTCACGTTCGCTCCCTAACCCCTCTCTCTCTCTCGGTTTGAAACGACGAAAGAAACGAACGGTCTCTCTAACGTCTCTCTCACCGTCGTCGCTCACCGTCGGCGTCGTCTTTCTCTCTCGCTCGCTCTGTTCTGTTCTTCTCTCTCACCTCTCTCTCTCACAGTAAAAAAAAAAAAAAAATTCGAAATTGAAATGGTGAAACTTAAAATACCCAAGACCGCCGCCGGGACCGCCGCCGCCACAACCGCCGCCCACATCGCCGCCGGGACTAGCTCGTCTACAGCGCATGTGAAAAAGGTAAGCAATTTTTAACCTTATTTTACATTTCTATATTCCCAAAGTACGTTGTATTTTTTGAACTTGAAATTGGTGTGTCTCGTGTAACACCACTCGAGATGCATCTCGGGTGTGTTTACATGAGACAAGACTCGTATAAACCCACTCGAGATGCATCTCGAGTGGTGTTACACGAGATGGATCCTTCTGAATATTGTGAATTATCAGTCAGCATTGTGTTCATTTATTTAATCTACTGTAACTGTCGCTAATGTATTGTCTCTTATTTGTGTTTTTTGTAGGCACGTGATCCTATGACCGTTTCAGCTAGAAAGAGGAAGGCTGAAGAGCGTTTGGAGAGAGGAGAAAACCGGAGCAAGGCTCGGAATGACGAGGATGCCACAGCTGATGATGAGCAGGAGGATAGGGGGGAGGAGGCGGCAGCAGCTGATGATGTTCAGGAGGAGGAGGATAGTGATGATGGGGAGGAGGAGAGTGATAGTGATGATGGGGAGGAGGAGAGTGATAGTGATGATGGGGAGGAGGATGGGGAGGGGCAGGAGGGGGGGGGCAGGATGATGAGGAGGAGGAGGAGGAGGTGGAGGTGGGGGTGCAGGAGGAGGAGGATGATGAGGATGATGATGTAGTAGAGCCGCCTAGACCTCTGAGACACGGGAGGAGGCGGGGTCAGGATGCGCCACCATCATGGCAGCTTCAGAGGGACCCCGGTGGTGGGCCAGAGGATGTTTCACTGATGTACGGGTTCGGTGACCACCGAGCCAGACAGATTTGGGGTGACTCTACTACTGAGGGATTGGTGACTTTCCATACGAGACTCACGCATCTTGCACAGTAAGCTTAGCATTAATGTGAAATGTTTTAAATATTGAAGTTATTTATACCACACACTCTAAATATTCCATTAATTATTATCCTATGCTGCTTTTCTTGAGTACTGATAATATTTTTTGTTTCGAATGAACAGGTTCAAGCGTGATGAGCAGCCGGTTGCTGATAGAGCCTGGCTGGTCCTCGTAGATGCATCTGGCCTCCAGCATCTGCATGATTCCGTCATTCATAGGCCTAACCATGCCCTCCTAACGGCATTTTTGGAACGGTGGTCTCCTGAGACTAACTCGTTCCACATGCCGTGGGGGAGATGACGATTACTTTACATGACAGTTTTCATATCCTGGGTATGTTTTTATAACATCGCTTCGATACTCCATTCACAATTATATAACTGTCTACATATATTATATGAACTGTCTACATTCATCTCTTATACTAAAATGTGTTATTGCATCTTCAATTTACAGGTATCAGGATTGATGGTGGAGTTGTTCGCTATACGGATCCAGCGCCTGACGTATCTGGCATCTCTAGACACCTCCAGTTGAGCGGCACTGGTTATTTATTGAGGGATGTCAGGCGTCTATTTACTCAGCATAGAGGCGGCATGACAGATGCCCATCGTGCGTTCGCGTATATCCTGCACCTATTGGGTTGCACGATGTTCGTGGACAAGAGCGGGGATAAGGTGCCCGCAGCCTACCTGCCCCTGTGCATGGATCTAGCCAGCCTCCCCACTCTTTCCTGGGGATCAGCCACTTTGGCATATATGTACCGAGAGTTGGGGAAGGCGTCCAGATCCGGATGCAAGCAGATGGGCGGTTGTGCGGCTCTCCTAGAGGTACATCTTACTCTATTCACTATCTTTTTACTGTCTACTCCCCCCCTGTTATTAAATGTTGCATTTGAGTAGTATTTAATACTTTTTTACATACATCTCAGGCCTGGATATACGAGTACTTTCCGGGTTTTCGGCGAGTTACTGACCCCCATTGGCAGCAGGGGCAGCCGAGAGCCCGTAGATGGTCTCGTGATGATTCGGCTGGGAGGACGTTCGATCATCTTGTGCAGTATCGCCGCATTCTTGACAGGATGGGGGCTGACAGTGTGAGTTATTCATATTAAAACTATTATACGTTTTTGTGTCGTTCCTTCCGATATTCTGTTGACTTTGCCTAACAATGTCTACTCACAGGTTATTTGGACTCCTTATGGGACCGGGTCGGACGCGATACTGCCTGTTTCATACTACAGGGGTGTTATACGCTTTTGTGACATCACAGAGGCGTATATGCCTGATCGTGTGACTAGGCAGTTCGGGTACCAGCAGAGGATCCCCAGACTGCCCCCCATGGCGACCGAGTTATGCGTTTTGGCAAAGGGTCAGAAGGGGTACCAGAAGCGTTACGGTGACGGAGATCAGGTTTGGCAGGAGTGGGTGGCTTTTGGCATGGCGGAGTTTAGGGCCGATGTCCGTTGGGGGCCACTATTTACTGGAGATCATCCCGTGGCTGTTCCCTTCGTGACTCCAGATTATATGTCTTGGTTTAGGGCTAGGAGTCATGTTCGGATAGGTAATCCGATACACGATCCACCCGGTGACATTCCACCTCCCCCACCTGATGTTCCACAGCAGCCTTCTGTCGCAGGGATTGCGGAGTTGCGAGCTATCATACTTCCATTTTTGTCGGATCCCAGTGCCCCCGAGCACTGGCTAGTTGGTCTTAGACGGGCCGGTGAGATTTTAGGACTTCCACCGCAGCCTTAGGATTTTATTTTATTTTTGCTTTTCATTGTATTGTAATGGACACATTTTATTCTAGTTTTTATTGACACCTCTACTAGTTTGTTAATATGATGGTATTTTTATTTTAGTTATCGTTTGAAATCCCCCTCCTGATTCAATAGTTTATTCTAGTGTTTCGTAAAACCCCCTCCCCCCCCCCCCCCGAGGACATGATGTTTTGCTGTTGTTGTTGCTGTTGTGTTGTTGCTGGTGTAAGACTACTGATGTATCTCGTGTAAACACACACGAGATGTGTCTCGTGTGGGTTTACAGGGTGACTGCACTCACAACACCAACTGCTACGGACTGTACTACTTGCAGTTTGTAGGTTTTACTTCCACCGGGCATAATTTCACAATAGCGTCTGCGTTCCTCAGGCATCAGAGTACGGGTGATTACGAATGGGCATTGAACAATTTGCACAGTCTGTTTACACCTCCCCGGTTGCCTATAGTTTTTGTCACTGATCGTGAGTTGGGTTTCATCAGCACTCTCCGTACAGTTTTTCCCCACACCGCACACTTCTTGTGTCGGAGGCATATCGAAATGAATGTTAGAAGGAAAGGGTTGGAGCATACAGGTAGCGAGGACTTCGCAGAATCATTCATGAGGACGTTCAATTATGCAATCTCAGCCCCTAACCCCGACGAATGGGACTTACGTTGGGCAGAGCTTCGTGACCGTTTCAGATCTTATCCTGCACTATTGGATTACCTCTGCAAGACATGGCTTAATTTGTACTCTCAGAATATTCTGTCCATGCACACGGATGTGTTAACACACTTCGGGACCCATACCACAAACAGGACTGAGGGTGAGCATAACAGGTTGAAGAAGGCATTGGGGAGTGCTTCTTCTACTTTTGACACACTGTTTAAAAAGGCTCATAAAATCATAGATATCCAGCTAAAAACTATCAAACAGGGTATGAATAGATCAAGGACCAGATATCCAATTGATTTGAGGACCCGCAATCTATATCGCAACATATTCACTAGAGTGTCAACGGTAGCCTTTCGCATTATCAGACAAGAGCATGATCGAATTCAGAAAATCAAGCAGCGTCATAATGGGGGTTATGTAATCACTGAGGCTGCCTGCGGGTGTTACTACAGGCGGACACATGGACTTCCATGTAGTCATGAGATTGCACAGATAGAGGAGTGTCAGGGACGGATTGAGCTGTCCACGATTCATGAGTTTTGGAAGAAGTTGGACATTGAAGTAGACAACCCTTCATCTAAGGAGCCTGAACCGGTAAGGAGACAGTTATTCAAAACGATGGAGCCGGATCATATTTCAAAGCCGAATGAACCCCGGGCCGGAAGTTCCAGAGAACTGTCAGATTGGGAGCATACTAACAAATTTTTTGGAGTCCCCGCTCCACCAAACTCAACTGGCAAAGGGTATATATCTTCATTCAATTATGTCTCAAATTTTTTGCTGTTGTATTGTTGCTGTTGTGCTGTTGTGTTGCTGCTACTGTTTAACTGCTGCTGATGTGTCTCGTGTAAGTAAACACGAGACATATCTCGTGTTGTATTACACGAGACTTGTCACGTGTAATACAACACGATATATGTCTCGTGTTTACTTACACGAGACACATCAGCAGCAGCATCAATTTTTTTTAACACTTTCAAACAACAGTATGAATGCTTCTCACTCTTTTTTCTTTGCCCTATTTCAGGTCTAGATGTGCATTCATTGCATCAACCCAAGCGAGTTCGGAGTCCACCCGCAAACGGAAATCACCTTCAGGACCCACACCATCTACCCCTGCTAGTACTACTACGTCTCATCCACCAGTAGCTCCTTCCGGTCGTGGGAGAGGACGGGGTCGAGGCCGAGGTCGAGGTCGAGGACGAGGACGGGATCAGGGTCAGGGTCGTGGAGAGGGAAATGGACAGCCCAATTATACTAGTTTATACAGCTCCCCGTATGTAGAGTCTTTTCCGCCTTTCATTACCCCGCGTATTGGAGGCATCATAGATGTGGCATCAGATGGACATTGTGGCTATAGAGCCGTAGCAGCACAGGTATACGGAGATGAGGAGAAGTGGGCTGAAGTGCGCACAGAATGTTACAATGAGGTGCTTGCTCGCCAAGACCTTTACGAAAGAGTTCTACCTTGGATATCGGTAAGAGAACTCTTACGTAAGATTGCTTGCTATAGCCGGACGGCGCCCAGTGATTATTGGATGGAGCTCCCAGATCTTGGGCACATCATTGCCACGAGGTATAATGTGGCGTTCATTTCTTACTCGACTAGCGGTGGTATGTTATGCCTTCCAGTGACTGCACCAGTACAACCACCGGTGAACACAGTTGTGGTGGGACAAGTCAATGGAAACCATTTTATAGCGGTATGAAACTTAATTGTCTCATCTATATTAGTTATATTTAGTTGTCTTACTTATATTCATTATATTTCATTGTCTTGTATTTAACTGTTATTACTTTTGCAGCTGCGCATGTTAGGCAATGATTACCCAATACCACCACCACCAAACCTTTATCGGAACCGCTGTGATCCAACCGCAAGCCAACTACTCCTCCCATACCAAGATAGGATAGCAGAGTTCAGTCAACTCTATGAGGAGGATACCGATGCAAGAAGACAAAGAAGATTACATATAGGATAGTATATGTGTAATGGTTTTTGATTTATCCAGTTTGTATGAATGTTTGAATTATATGCTTATCCTTGTTAACACTTTCATTTCGTATACAATTAGGCGATAGTATATGTGTAATGGTCTATTGATGTTTTGTGGAGATGTCCTATTTGAGAATCAAATTTCATTCCAAGTTATGTTTATTGTTGCTTTTGCTGTTGCGGTTCTAATCTCGTGTGTACTTACACGAGATGTATCTCGTGTATATGTACACGAGATGTAAGCTATAATCTCGTGTAAGTATACACGAGACGTGCAAGGGCAGCGATGGAATTAAATGGGTTGTGTATTTACCGGGCTGTGTATATAGTTTTTGCCCATATATACTGAGATATCAATCCCATATATTACGGGATTGAATATCACGGCTAATACCCCCCCCCCTCAAGCGAGACGGCCGAAGGGAAGGTGGAGCTTGACCGAAAGAGCTTGAAACTGTGGTTTGGACATGTAACGACCCGAGACCGCAGACCCGACCCGCCACATAGGTACCATACACTAGCCCACCAAGCATCTCCTCAATTGGGTCAACCACAGCCTATCACAGGCCTCCAAAAGTCCAATGGATGATTTGATGCTTAGTAGGAGTGTATGGGCCTTCTATATAGCACACTCAATTCCCACATATTTCCGATGTGGGATGGGGGATATCACAATCTCCCCCACTCAAACCCTTGCCGTCCCTGGCAAGGTCAATCAATACCCAGATCGTACCCCCGGGCTAGCTCGCAAGCCTTAAGGCCGGGGTTCCGCTCTGATACCATTTGTAACGACCCGAGACCGCAGACCCGACCCGCCACATAGGTACCATACACTAGCCCACCAAGCATCTCCTCAATTGGGTCAACCACAGCCTATCACAGGCCTCCAAAAGTCCAATGGATGATTTGATGCTTAGTAGGAGTGTATGGGCCTTCTATATAGCACACTCAATTCCCACATATTTCCGATGTGGGATGGGGGATATCACAGGACATGCCCTTGGTAAAGACGTCAGCCAGTTGATCATCGGTAGACATATAGCACAATTTTAGAAACCCTTTGGTGACCAGCTCCCTAACAAAGTGATAATCAATCTCGATATGGCGTGTGCGAGCATGAAATACAGGATTCCGAGCCATGTGCATAGCAGAAAGATTATCACAAAGTAAAGTTGGTGAGGTGAAAGGAAGATGAAGTTCCCGAAACAGATATGAGAACCATCGTAGCTCAGCGGTGGTTGTGGCAATAGCTCGGTATTCAGCTTCGCTGTTGGAATGGGAAACTATTGATTGTTTCTTTGCTGTCCATGATACTAGATTGGGACCAACAAATATGCACGAACCAGTAGTAGAACGTCTGTCATCAGGATCACCCGCCCAATCAGCATCAGAGTTATTAACCAAAAACGACAATTATTTTGGACCAAAACTTTAGTCCAAAATTGACAGATATTTTGGACCGGAGAGAGTAATAACTTTGGAATATTTCAAAATTGATACCCATTTTTATTTTGATCAAAAATAAATATGTGATTACTTTAGGTTTAGGATGGAGGAACTACTACTATTTGAGACTGAATGAAAATAATGGATAACGTAAAATTATTTTTTTGATTGTTGAGAAGGTAAAAAAGTACTATAATTAGTAAATTTATGTTTTAAAAAGAATTAAGGAAGTCTTTATGTTTTAAAAAGTGATTATCATTACAAGTAAGTATTTAAGGGGTAATTGAGTCAACACACTCATTAACTCAACTAAAATTTAGTATATAGTACAATTTTTAAGGAAATCAATTATTATCATGATTTAGTGACAAAAGTGCCCACTTTACTCTTATTAAGTGTGCATCTTTACTACATTAATGTCTCACACTAAGACAATTAATAAATCAGAACATGTTTCAATGTAAGGGTAAGAAAGACATTTAGCTCAAAAGTGACAGTTATTTTAAATCAAAATTTTGGTTAAAAAATGACAGTTATTTTAGACCGTAGGGAGTATACTATTGGTAATAGCATCTCCCTAATTAAACATGATATCTTTTGAGACAAATAAAATGGTTAATAAATTGTTTAACTTTTTTACTTACTGGAGCAGTACAATAAAAATTTGATTTCACTACCATTTGCAAGATATTTTTTTAGATAATCCTATCCTAAATCAAAGACATTATAAGGCATTCAAATATACAAGTTTACATTCTCGTAACTGGTATTTAATGACACTGGTCATATACATACTACGAAAATTGCAATAGTTCATTTTCTTAACTCCATATAAAGAGAAACTTGAGATAACCTGAAAGCATAGGAAATGAAATCTTTTGCTCAATTAAAATTGATTTATTCCAAGCTAAACCTCTTTGTCTTCCTTGTCTTTCTTTGCCTTTTCCAAGCAACATATGCAAAAAAATGTTTTTGGACTCGAACATATGAAGTGCATATCAACAACACTATATCAAACAGTGATGTCACAGTTCGTTGCCAATCAAAAGAAGATGATCTTGGAAGTCGTCCCTTGAGTCCTTATGCTGATTACAATTGGCAGTTCTGCATTAACTTTTGGCAAACCACTCTCTTTTTTGCCACTTTGAGTGGCAAGAAAAAACACAATCGCTTGATGTTTTTAATATGTTCATATAAACTAAAATGTGGGCCGAGAAATATTCGGAAAACCGGTTTTTGCAAATGGAACGTGGCTGAAGATGGTTTCTATTTTTACTCATTCAAGAAAAATGCTTTTGAAAAGAAATTTGATTGGAATATTATTTATGCTTAGATGGTTTCTCTCTATTTGTTGTGGTTGCTTCACATGAGTTTTTTAGTGTTCAAACTTGACACCTTGTGGTAATCTTATTTATATATATATACACACATATATATATATTTATCCTTTTGTACTAGTATGATTACTGCAAAGCTATTTTTAAAGATTGCATCATTTATTTTAGAATTACAAGAAAGAAAAATATAATTTTAGAATGGGCAAATTGCAATTTGGTTCCTGACATTTACAAACTTTTGCAATGTTGCTCCCAACAGTTTTTTTTCCCCAATTGGTTCCCAACATTTACATTTTTTTGCAATGTGGCTATAAAAGTAACTGAGCGTTAGTTTTCTAACAGATTTTATGTCACGTGACTAGCATATGACGTTTTAAAGGACGTTTTAAAATATTCATAAAGCTACACATATCCGATTGATATGATTCTTTTTTTATATTGAAACTAATATTTAAATCTACAACATAATTTTTTTTTCGGAAATTTGTTGGGTACCTAAATTATTTTTACATTTAATCTTAATTTTAAATATTAAAAAAATAAAAAACACGTAAAATATACTCTAAAAAAGATATTAGCCCAAGTATGTTTCATATGAAGTAATTTCTGTATGTATCTTTCCTACAGTTTATTTTTCTCCACCCCTCTGCCACTTTCCCGCAACACCCATTCCACATACACTCTTCCCTCGATTCATCGTCCTCTTCTTCTCCCTTTTTTCTATCAAACATTTTTGCGAACTGATAATCTACATATAGAATTTACTTCATATGGAACATATTTGGGCTAATATCTTTTTTAGATTATATTTTACGTGTTTTCTATTTTTTTAATATTTAAAATTAAGATTAAATGTAAAAATAATCCAACTACCCAATAAATTTCCAAAAAAAAATATATGTTGTAGATTTAAATATTAGCTTCAGTTCAAAAGAAGAATCATATTAATCGGATATGTGTAGCTTTAAGAATATCTTAAAACGTCATGTGCTAGTCACATGACATAAAATCTGTTAGAAAACTAACGCTCAGTTACTTTTATAGCCACATTGCAAAAAAATGTAAATGTTGGGAACCAATTGACGAAAAAAAATGTTGGGAGCAACATTGCAAAAGTTTGTAAATGTCAGGAACCAAATTGCAATTTGCCCTTTTAGAATTACAAGAAAAACAAATGTGACGTTTATTATTAAACACATAGAGTTTAATTTAAGCAATACGACTTCCAATGGATCAACAACCAATTGTCGTGTGATAAACATGGACAGTAGTTAGGAAAGGAGTATATTGTATAATTCCTCTCTGTCCCGAACTAAATGTGTTACTTTTTATTTTTGTTTGTCCCAAAATAAATGTCTTACTTTTACACATTTCTGTATGAGCACTAATACTTGTGTGTTGGTTCTGTTAATCTTTGTTCGTATATGTTTAGAATCAGGTTCTTATAGTTGCATTTATGCTTAGAATCAGGCTCTTGCAGTTGCATACTTCCTCTGTCTCATAATAATCTTTTCATTTTTTTTAGTGTTAACACTGTGCAACGCGTTCCTCAAAAAAAAAAAATACTCCTTCTGTCCCGGACTAAGGTTCTTAGTTTGACTTTACACGGAGATTAAGAAAAAATAAATGTTGTAAGTATGAAAAAGTAAGTAAGAGAAAGTAAGAGAGAAAAAGTGGGTAGAGGGTTTTTGTTGTGAGAATGACAATATCCCATGGTCCATTTTAAGTAATAAAGCAACTAAAAACTTTAGTTTGGGACAAACCAAAAAGGAAAGTAAGAACCTCAGTCGGGGAGAGAGGGAGTAAATAAAATCCAAAGCACCGGTGCCGTACTAGTAGGATGTAACTTGATTGCGTTTCTTTATACTACTAGCTAATATTCTCTGTATATATACATTACAAAAATCGACCAATCTTGTAAAGTGATTGGTTGCATGGGATGAGATTTATAACATTCAATACTTTTCTTTCACATGCGCAAAAGATATTTAGAAAAGAGATTTACGTAATACGGATATAGTAATTTTAATCAAAATACAAGCCTGTAAAGCTTCAATTTTAACTTTTGACTACTCAGTTATGATATACTCCCTCCCTCCGTCTCATTTTAAACTTTAAAGTCAAAGGAAAAGTTGTCAACTTGATTGTACTTTGACTAAACACTTATAATATAATTCATTATCTTAATAAAAATTTAAAAAATTGCTTTTGATTCACCATTATCAATATTCTCATACTTAACTTTTAGTTTTTCAATAGGATAATTAAATTTTCTCTAAATCAATGGTCAAAGTGCAATGAAGTTAGACAAATTTTGCTTTGACTTTGAAGTTTAAAATGAGACATGGGGAGTATATTCTTTAGGACAGAAAAAGTATTTGATGGAGTATTTAATTTTGTTCACTACACCAAAAAGATAAAGTCATGATTTCACTACCATTTTAGTTTTTTTAGGCCTTAAACAGCAAGAAAATAAAACAGCAAGTTTTGGCATTAAAACATTGAGTTTAGGCTTTAAAACAACAAGTCCGTATATTTAAAACAAGATTTTTTATAACTTATGGGGGAACTAGTTTCCTTAAAAAAAAATATATTTTTCTTTTTAAACTCTATATAAAGAGAAACTAGAGATAATCTGAAAGCACATGAAGTAATTCTATAAATTGAGAAGATAATGAATTATTTCAAGCTCAACCTCTCTCTCTTCCTTGTCTTTCTTTGCATTCTCCACCCATCATATGCATTAAAATGTTTTTGGACTCGAGGATATAGAGTAACTATCGCAAACACTATACCAAACAGTAATATAACAGTTCGTTGTCAGTCAAAAGACGATGATCTCGGGGTCCGTCAACTGAGTACTGATGGTGAATACAGTTGGAAGTTCTGTGCAAGTTTTTGGTGGACTACTCGTTTCTCTTGTCACTTCCAGTGGGAACAGAAAACAAAGTCGTTGGACGTTTTCACCGGAGCATTTAAAGGCAAGTGTGGAGATGGTATTACCGTATCTGGCCATTGCAGATGGAATGTGGCCAGCGATGGTTTTTATTTTTTGTACCACACCGAAGCTACATACTACAAGGTAGCTAATTGGGATTAATATCTATATGCATTGATGATTGTATCAACAATTGTAATGTGGGGAGTAAGATCCAATGAATTACATGTTACTTCTTAAATGAGAAGATATTGATGATAACAATGGAGTAATAAACTTGTGCGTTTTTCTTTCTCTCTTTTTGTGTTTGCTTCAAATTAGTTAAATTATGTGGTTACTTAACTAATACTCCCCTCTGTCCCGATTTAAGGTTCTTAGTTTCCTTTTTAGTCTGTCTCAATTTAAGGTTCTTACTTTGCTTTATTACTTAAAATGGAAAGTGGGACACACTTGTTATTCTCACAACAAAAACTTCTTACCCACTTTCTCTCTCTTACTTTACTTTTCACACTCACAACATTTACTTTTTTTTCTTAATTCCGGTGCATAGTCAAACTAAGAACTTTATAGCGGGACGGAGGGAGTAGTTATAAATACCGATCCGCATGACGTACAATTTTTTCATTTGAACGAGACGTATCGATACCGGCGCGCATCGGCGCACCATTTCAGATTCAACGCTAATTTAATAGTACAAACTAATAGCAATAAGCTTTACTATTACTCTGTCTCAAAATGTATGTTCTAAGAAAACCAAATATTTATTTTAGATAAAGAGCTAATTTAATTTTTTTTTTAACATTCATTTTGAAACAGAAGTAGTATTATTTTTTTAAGAAAAGTAAATAGCCCATCAACTTTAAATAATTTTACTAAAACCCTTCATTTAAAATGAGTTTAAAATTTCATTTTTATGCACCAGTTCAGAGCAGAATTTTAAATGTACGAAATTTAACATGTTTCACACTGGTTTTTAACTGAAACCTAGCATTCGGCCGGAACTGATCGAAATTCATCACTATTACTTGCACTTGACATAATCAATCTCCAATCTAATGGCATTACAAATTGTTTTCAATGTCCAGGAAAAGAGTCATCAGTACAAACTCGGAGTTGTGGAAGATAATAAGTGTGTTCGTTCATTTTCTAAAAGTTAAAAAACTTGACGTTTTAGAGAGATCATCCCTCCATTCGGCCCATTTTAATAGTCAAAAATTTCCTAAAAAGGCGTTCCATTTTAAGAGTCAAAATCCTAAAGTGGAAAGTGGGTCCTACATGTCATACTCACAATAATTATCACTAACTATTCTCTACCCCACTTTCTCCCTCCTACCCAATTATCAACACTCACAACATATCACCTTTTTCTTAATTCTTGAACCCACCAATTTTTTTACTCTTAAAATGGAACGGAGGGAGTATATAAATAAAATAAGAACCATTTATAGATGTCAGATTAGAAACAAGTGAGTGGCTCAGATTAAGCAACTGGTACAAAAGTAGCGGCGACAATTCTGTAATTTCTGTGAACTGTGAGGTTAGAATGTCATTTGACCGTCACTTTTCATTATCTGCCACGTTATCATCCAAATTTCCCTCAAATTTTAAAAGTAAATATCTCGTAATAATTTTCCCATTGACTGTCTTGCGTTATTTACACCAGTGTTCTAAAAATCGGCCTAGGCGCTAGGAGACACTACTCCGCCGCGATTTCCATCAAATCGGCTATATTAAGCGGCTGGCAGGTTAGGCGGAGGTTCGGCGGGCTAGGCGGCGACTCGGCGGGCCAGGCGGAGGTCGCCGGAAACTCAAACAGCACAGAACAAAAACGAGGGGCACCATGAGAGAGAGAGAGAGAGAGAGTTAGGGTTACAGGAACAGAGTGAGAGAGAGCGCGCAAATGGAGGTGACGACGATCTGGAAATAAAGAGTCTGAGAGAGGAAGTCGCTTTTGACGATAAATGAGAGGGGAAGGGTACGGCGGAATTGAGAGGAAAAGAGGGTGGGGTCTAGTGTTAATTAGGCTGTTAGGGTTTCTAAGGGGAAAAAATGGGATGGGCTCATTTAAACTAAAAAGAAACATTAGTTGGGCTAGGCTTAATTGAAGATGGGCTTAATGGAAATGGGTTTGGATTAGTATTTAAATTTATAATTTATATCTACTCATATCTTAGAAACATTGTAACGACCCCAAAACCAGATACTATTTTAAAAATAAATTGAACTTGTGTGAGTATTTTGTGTTGCATATTATTTCATGCTTAGCATTATTTGCTTGATTATTTGTGTTAGTTTTAATTTATTAGACTATATCATTTAGGAGGTAAATGGTTAAAGTTAAAACCTTAGGGGCCTTGGTGAAAATTATAGCTTAGGGGTTTAGTTGTTTATAATGAAATTAGGAGGGTCCTAAATGAAACTTGTAAATATCAATTCATCTTTATCCCTCACAATCTCTCTCTCTCTCTCTCTCTCTCTCTCTGCGTATTACACATACACCAAACACATTTAACTTTCCCAATTTGGTTTTCTCTCTGTCCATGGAAAGAAAAGGTAAGGGTTCTCTTGTTTTGATTTTCTTTCTTTTTAATTACTTCTCTATATTAAAATCTAATTACACCAAAATGTTCAGGGTGGTGAGTAGATCATTTCTATCTGATTAGAATATAATTTCATCGATACTTTCCCCGTAGTAGGTAAGTTACTATTCCCCCTTTTTGTTGTTAAAATGCTCATATATATATTATATGGTACTTTGTGTGGTAAATGTTGTTTTGTGATGTTAATTGTGAAAGTTGATGTTGGTTGTGTAAAGAGGCTCTTTTGGTGTAATTGAATTTAGTTGTTTTGGTTCATGTTCAGTAAAATAGAAGTTGGGATAGTACTTTTGAGACGGTGAAACAGAAGGAGAATAAAAGAATTGAATTTTGGCTTACGGAGGTGTGTGGGCGGCCGCCCAAGTAGGGCCGGCGACCGCACACTTGTACTGGAAGGTTTAGGGCTTGAGGGTTATGATTTAGGCGACCGCACAACTGGTTATGGGCGACCGCCCAGTGTGCTGGGGAAACTGAACCGTTCCAAATTGATTGATTTAAGGTTCAATTCTTGTCTAGGCTTTGGGTCCTATGCTAGGGTACCTAGATAGGAGTTGTGGAATATAAAAGTGGTAAGAACGGTCCGTTTGCGATCGAGTTTGGAATGAGTAACCGTTTGGGGTTCATGTTGGTGTTATTACATCTTTATGATGCTTTTGTGGGATTTCCTACTTTGAAATCCCTTGTTTGAGAAATGTTATGACGCACTTGGTTGTTGGGCTCTTTATGGGCAGTTTATCATCTTTATGATGTACCTATTATGGTTCCCTTTTTTGGAATCATACACCGATTGTGCAATAGTTAAAAATGGTCCAACTGGTCTTACTTGGTTGAGTCAGGCAGTGGTAGGAGATTATAAGGCACCCGAGTCAAGTTCATTATAATGTTCCCACTGGTTCCTTTTTCTTTAACCCCTTCCAGATGGTCTTGGTTGGGTTGAGCTAGCCCCCTTGTGTGAGTATTCTAGCTACACGTTTTAGGGTTATGACTTTGTGTCATTTTCCCACCGTTGTTCTTGTTATGTTTGGTTCCGGAACCCCTGCTTCAGCTCTTTGATGCTGCTCGGTTGATACTGCTCAGATTATTATATCCTTTTGGGAGAACATTGGCTCAGTATCCTTTGTAAGGTGTTTATTTCAGTCTGATGTGCTGTGTTATGAGTTGGCTTTGCTTCTCATGTTATGTGCTATGTGATTGTTTATCATGAATACTCATTTGAAGTTATTATGTATAACATGCCATGTAGTTTCATATTAGTAACTTACTGAGATTTATCTCACCCCGTTCCTTGTTTAATTGTTTTCCTTAGATAAGGGCGAGCTAGGGACTAGGACACGTTGAGCTTGGGGAGGACGTCGAGTTGGTAACCTATTTTGGGAAGGAGTTATTTTGGGTTACATTATGTAAATGTATCACCTATGGGTAGTATACTCGAGATTTTATCGTCTTATCGGTGTTTTTGGTACACTTTTAGTGATTGTAAATTTAGTAAGTAAAGTATGTAAGCCTTGAGGCTTTGTATTTTGAATAGTGTACATATGTAAAATGTGATGTTTGGAAGTTTTTAAACTCATCAAGTTTTTGGTATATTGAATATTTAAGAATGGACATTTCGAAAATAAAATGTGATTTATGACGTCTTTCGTGCGTGTCCCGGTCGTGGGGACCAAGTAGGACCCCGGGTCGGGGCGCGACAAACATCATGAAATAATTTTAGTTTGTTATGATTCATTGTTTATTTTAATTAAAATAAGTTATAATTTTTGATAAATAACAAAAATAAGTGTCACTATTTTTGAATATATACTCCCTCTGTCTTTTTAGTCTGTTCACTTTTGGTCAACGAGAGTAAACTTCGACCAAACATTTAAAGTCAATCTAATTATCTTAATGAATTTCTAAAAATTGTAATTGATAAATAATCATTTAATTTATCAACAATAATTTTTAGAATTTCATTAGGATTGTTAGATTGACATTAAATTTTTGGTCAAAGTTTACTCTCATTGACCAAAAGTGAACAGACTAAAAAGACGAAGTGAGTATATATAAATATTAAAAATGCACAAAATTCTAGGCCCGCTAGGCTCAGCTCCGCCGCCTAGCGATTTTTAGAACACTGATTCACACAAATATCAGTCTTAACAAGTTCTCTTCTAGAGCGCGGTCAAGAGAAAACTTGTTTCTTAAAAAGTACCCCCTCTGTCCCGCTTTAAGGTTCTTACTTTCCTTTTTAGTCTGTCCCAATTTAAGGTTTTTACTTTGTTTTATTACCTAAAATGGAAATTGGGATCTACTTGTCATTCTCACAACAAAAACTCCCCACCCACTTTCTCTCTCTCACTTTACTTTTCATACTCACAACATTTACGTTTTCTTAATCTCCGTGTAAAGTCAAACTAAGAACTTTAAATTGGGACGGAGGGAGTACCTATTATGAAGTTCTCGTGTTATGTAAATACTCCCTCAATTTTTTATTTGACTATTCAAACTTTTTGAGAATATAAATACTTGTTTTACTAGTTATGTTTTGTTTATGCACTTTTAAGCTGAAATTGTAAATATGAGAACAACTTTTTAGGACAATAAGAAATGGGAAATGAGAAGATCATTTTGGGACGGAGGGAGTAGTCCATAAATTATTATATGTTTTCTCCTAGCAGCATCGTTTTCATTCCAATGTACCCAAGATTTTCAGTATATGATAACATTTCTCTTTGATGCATGTTAGAGTTCCTCACATTTTTTTGGTTGAATGCAGATTATTAACGTTTATAATCAAGAATATGAAATTGCAGCGGCATTCTGGCCTGATGTACATAGACGTATAATAGCAGCATTGGTCGTTGCACAACTCCTTCTGATGGGATTAATGAGCACAAAAGAAGTTGCTTCATCTGCACCCTTTCTGATTGCCCTGCCTGTCCTCACTCTCTGGTTTCATAGGTTCTGCATAGGCCGTTATTGTGATTGGTTGTTGCGTATACAGATAACGGAATGTTAATGTGTATAGTTCTTCCCGGAAACTGTTCTCAACATTTCTGCTTTCATCATTCAGGAAGCTATGTGCAAAGGAACCAAACCTAAACCTAAAAGGGTACATTCAAAGCGCGTATATCCATCCCGTTTTCAAATTTGACGATTCTGACGATGAATTACATGATGTGGATGTTAAGTGGGAGAAAGAGAACGTGTGAGTGAGCGTATATATATATAGCTTGGTGTTGGTTTTTCGGTACCAAATTAGCGAACCACACAAGTAATAATAATAATCACACTATTATTATTACTTATCTTATACTTACAATGGACAAGGTACAAGTATCTAATGCACCCAATTACTAGAGTGCTACACCAGATTATAGCCAAAGAACTTATTCTTAGGCTGGACCCTTCTTATGCTGGACACTTTTCCAATTCCAGGTTACACAAAATGGGGAACTCCAATCCCTAATTTATAGGCAGCCTAGGTCGGTTAATGAGCGCTCCAGAATGTTCCGACCAAGAAGCTTCATCAAAGGCGGTGTCTGCTGCTTCAATTCCGGGACCTTCTCCATTCTTCTTCATAGGCGGTGCATCAAGGTAATTCCGGAACTTTCTAGAGAGTCGGTGTTGATTCTCAACACTCCCCCTCAACGCCGGTTCTTTCTTCTTGAACCTTACTAACGGTTTCCTTCGAAGGGCTTCAACGTCGAGTTGTCCTTTCGTGTCGCTATATGACTTCTTAAGTAAGTCCTTGTCCACTTCATAGTGACGAGCAACGTTGTCTTTGCTACGTTGACATGGCCAAGGTTCCTCCTTCAATTCGGATGATGCTTTTGTGTTTTTCGGCATCTCGAATGAGCTTAAGTTAAACACTTCAAGAGTTAATGAGAGGTTTAGTGTCTCGGACGCGCCCTTCTCATGTGTCGAGTTTCCTTGATGTTGCTCCCCCATAATCTCTAACTTCTGCTTCTATACGAGCTTAGGAGCATCCATATTTGCATTTGTCGCCTCAACTTCAACCAGGCTTGTTAACGCCCTAGCTGTGCCATAGTCGTCTAGACTATCCTTGCATCCAACATTAAGATTTGCAGCTAAATCTTCAAATCATCGACCTTCATCGAAGTCGATCTCTTCATCGCTTTCCACGTCGTCGCAATTTTCCTCAATAACTTGATATGCATGGTCTTCAAACCATTCTTCTTCTGGATCGTCTTTATGAAGTTCTAAATCTGCGAAGGATGCTTCCATGTCCCATATTTCCTCGTTATCATATGATTCTTGATTGGTGACTGCGTTGCCTTCAACAACCTTCTTCCGAAATGGGCAATCTTTAAGGAAATGCCCCTTACGACCACAATTGTAGCATTCGTTGTTTCGTCTCCAATTGTCTAGTCGACCACAGTCTTCATCTTGCATCCTTGATCCCCCTCCACGAGAGCATCCTTTGTACCTCGACTCTTCAAGCTCATCTTGGATCTCTTCTTTCTTTTTCCATCTCGCAGCAACACGTCCTTGTTGCCTTACGTGGCCTCGGTTGCTGAACAATGCCTCCTCTGTTTCTACTGACTTCGGAGTTGATGACCTAGATGTATGCTTATCCAATGTTTCTTGGCTGGCCAACAAACTCTCTAATTCTAATAGAGATGGTTGTGTGGCCCAACCACGAATTGCCGTAACTAACCCCTTAAACTCGGGCCTCAATCCATGGATGATTATTCTTTTCATCCTTTGCTCATTAATCTTTGAGTCAAGATCTAACTTCGAGATTTCATGGCAAAGAGATTTAACTTTATGTAAGTACTGACTTACAGTTAAATCTTGCTGCGTGGTTGACATTAGATCATTCTCGAGCATCTGTAGACGAGCCTCATTAGTCCTCGAAAATAGCGCCGCGTACGTGTCCCATATTTCTTTTGGAGTTTGTGCATCCTCGACATGCTCTAAAAGTTCGTCCTCTACGCTGATCTTTAGTGCATACATAGCCTTCCCGGCTTTGGCTTCCCATCTGCGGAATGCTTGAGCGTCATTTTTCTCTGGTGGCGTGGTCTCGCTACCACCCACAATATTCCACAACTCTTGTCCTTGCAAGTATGAATGCATACAAGTTCGCCAATACTTGCAATTGCTATTGTTGAGTCTCCTGACTCCTCCAAATGCGCTTGCCGGATCTGCCATTGTGACTTGGTACTGCCTCCTTACACGTCACCAAGTAAGCCTGGTCTCCCACCACGAGCTTCACAGTCTCCTACTGTGCACCTTCAACGATCCCGAACAACGCTTCGAACAATACCTCAGCAGCGGTTCCCACAATCCTGGGTCGTACCGCTCTGATACCAAATTGTTGGTTTTTCGGTACCAAATTAGCGAACCACACAAGTAATAATAATAATCACACTATTATTATTACTTATCTTATACTTACAATGGACAAGGTACAAGTATCTAATGCACCCAATTACTAGAGTGCTACACCAGATTATAGCCAAAGAACTTATTCTTAGGCTGGACCCTTCTTATGCTGGACACTTTTCCAATTCCAGGTTACACAAAATGGGGAACTCCAATCCCTAATTTATAGGCAGCCTAGGTCGGTTAATGAGCGCTCCAGAATGTTCCGACCAATTCGGCTTCTACGCTCAACCTAGAAGCTTCATCAAAGGCGGTGTCTGCTGCTTCAATTCCGGGACCTTCTCCATTCTTCTTCATAGGCGGTGCATCAAGGTAATTCCGGAACTTTCTAGAGAGTCGGTGTTGATTCTCATCACTTGGTTTCTTGTATAGCCAGTATAGAGACAAAAATCCAGAGGTTTGAATGTTTTCAAGTTGACGAATATGACGTACAGTACAGAGTATTTTTTGAATTCAATTGAAAGGTGCGGACGATTGGCTCATCATGTTAGACCTGTTTAAATTTAGACCAAAATATGTTTAGCCCCCTTAAGTTTACACCAAATCCCACTTTGCCACCCCGAACGAAATTTGTCCCAGATTGGTACCCAATGTTAAAATTATCCCACTTTGCCCCCCAGATCTTAACGGCTGTTAGAAATTTAAAAAAATTGGTCATGTGTATGTCACATGATGGGTATTTAGGTCATTTGAGGTGGGTTTTGTGTGTGTTTTCTTTTTCTTTCTTTATTTCCCTTTCTTTCTTTCTATTTCTTTCTTTTTTGATGTTAGTATCATTTTTGTTGGTTATTACTGTTTTTGTATTGTTTAATTATATATTTTATTTTATTTAGTATGTGTTATTTTCATAAATTAATTATACTTCAACAATAAAATAATATACACTATAAACCTTTTCTAGAAAATGCTATTTTATTTATTTTCTATTTGTCTCTTCTAAATAAGTAAATTTATAACATTAATTTTAGCAAGATATTTTTGTAATATATTTTATGTAATAAATAATGTATATAAATATACTATATATTTTTGAATTTATTGTACATGGGAAGAGTGGAAAATAAAATTAAAAGAAAACTAAAAGTTAATTTGATAATGACCTAAATACCCATCATGTGACATGCACATGACCAATTTCGTTAAATTTCTAACAGTCGTTAAGATCTGGGGGGCAAAGTGGGATAATTTTAACATTGGGTACCAATCTGAGACAAATTTCGTTCGAGGTGACAAAGTGGGATTTGGTGTAAACTTAAGGGGGCTAAACATATTTTGGCCTTAAATTTAGGACAGAACAAAGTCAGAACGGCGGAGCCGGAATAGGAGTCTCATTATTAATTTGGTATCACAAATATTTTAAAAACAATAGATTTTGCTACAGAGCTCTTGCTCAAGCATCCAGTGTCCTTTTCTAAACGAGGGGTCAGGGGTTCGAACCTCACTAACTGCGGTTTTTAGCACTTTAAAGTGCACTCTTGTAATATATTAAGTCCTTCATTTAATAAAAAATAAATAAAAATAAAAACAATAGATTTTTGGTATAAATATAACATATTAAAAAGAAGAACCTTTAAAAAAAACTAGTGTTACACCTGTGCGTTAAACGTACAGAATATAAATCTACTAAACAACTAAAAAATAACGTTTTTATAAGAAGAAATAATAACTGAAGAAAATATAATTTTGAAAATACTTAGCAAATTTAAAATGAGCAGTAAAAAAAATTAGCGAACTTTTTTAAGAGATAAACTTAGAAAGACATTCTTTTAAGACATTTTTTTTTAAATGGACCTTAAAGTAAGGTCATAGGTAATATCAAATGAATAATACTAGGGGCACAAAAAAATCACAAAACTTGCTCACAAAATCATGGTGTAATAATTTTATCGGTGTTTTTAATTAGAGTGTGGCGGGTCCATAATCGATGCAACTAATAAAATATCGCCACCTCACATTGTGAGCAAGATTTTATGACCTAATTTTGTGCCCCTAGCATTGCTCATATCAAATTTAGGAAAAGGCCCAATAGCATCATCCATAGTTTTACAAAAGATCGAGGATATTGAATAATGAGAGGAAGAGAGAAGAACAAATATTAGCAAAATATGAGAAATAGAAAAATACAATGTAATAATAGATACAATAAGAATAAATAAAATAAGAAAGGAACACAATTTGATTGGAATTTTCATTATTTTATTCTATTTATAAGCATTACGCAAATAAGTATGAAAAATGGGAAAATACAACATAATAGGATGTAATACAATAAGAAAGAACTTGATTGAGTTTCTTTATTCTATTTTCTTTATAAACATTACAAAAAATAAGTTTGAATGTTTGACCAATTTTGTAAAGTAACTAGTACTCGTTCCCGTGCCGATGGCACGGTGACGGTACAAATTGGTGATAGTATGAAAACGGGTTATAAATAGACTAATTTTGAAATTCTAGTACACTACAAAAGATGATAAGTGAGACTATTATTATGGGACGGAGTGAGTACTTCACACACAATCACAGGTAAAGTCAAGGTAATAAATAGAAACTAACAGTTGGATATACACCCTTTCGTATAAGATAATCTCTTCTAATACACCAGGTCCACCCAAAAAACAAAAAAAAAAAACCAATTACTACATGTTTAACTGCGAGAAAAAACAGTTTCTTTGAAAGATACAAACTGGTACTCTAAGGTAAGAGTCATCGTAGAGCATATGACTTTTTTCCAGTGCCACTTTGCAATTTTCTTGTACGGTGTCGTTGGCCCCTCATGTTGTGTGCGATGGATTCCCGGTGTAAATACACTCGATAGAAAGGTCACAAAAGGTGCTTTCAAAATATGACAAAGCGAACAGAAACTGCTAAGGCTTGAATCACACGATTATTGCATAGCCAAGCAGTGAATGTACCTGCACTTACACACCGAAGAAAAAAAAAGAAGAGAGAAATGACAAATTTTGAATCACCTTTGATGTTTTGTGATTAGATGCAAGTCTTCCTTTAGGTAAACACTCTTTTCCCCTACACCAATTTCCTAATTAAACCCAAAATATTAGAATTCTGTTATTGAATTGAGCAAGAGAAAGCAAGAGAAAATGACATAATCGAAAGACAATTACCGGTTGAGGGGCGCTATGGGGATGAACGTCATCACTCAACTGTCTCTGCCCCCCTCCCCCAACCCCACCCCTACCCTTTGGAATGGTAACCCTATTAACCAATGTCATCATGGAGGATTTTTGAAAGGGCCGCCACTAATAACAATATTAACAAAGCCATCATATTTGGGTAGTCTCCATCAAGAACCTAAACAATACCCATGGCTCTCATACTTCTTCAAAAGTTGCTACAAACACACTGAAGTATCCACCATACTTTGCCATTAGAAATGCAGTCGTAACCTGAATGCACACAACTGTGGGTTTCCCAAACCCCAAATACAAAAACTTTTATGAATGAATCGCTATCAGATTTAGGTGTGAATAACTCACCTGGGGGAGGAATAGCTCCAGAAACAAGTATTGAGATGTTCCGATTACAAATTACGACAGTGATCATTTTAATTCCTTCAATGCGCACATATTAGCTACAGCAAGAATAAAAAAAATTGATTACACATATTAGCTACAGCAAGAGTAAAAAAAATGAAACTTTAACCTTCACCCATATCATAACAACTCAAAAAGGCAACAATTAGACCGCTCTACCGACTACAATCAAGACCCCAATTGTATACATTTTGTGAGTATATATGACAACCAAGAAAACCATGAAGACATGGGAGGAGGGTGGCCAAAGGCCTCCATCCCAGCACCCCACAATTTAAAAAAAGAACAAAAAACAAACAAACATAGAAATCCTATTTGGGAAAATTGGAATCTCTGGGCTGCCACCTCCAATTCTGATACAAAGAATCCTTTCTTCAAAAGTCAATAGTTTTATCTCTCCTAATACAACTATATTACTTATAAAGCATGCTAGCAAGTAGAAAGTGCAGGACTAATGGGTAAGTGAAAAAGCGAAGCCATTGGAGGAACAACGTTAATCATAACACATTTGTATTCATTCGTTATTTCTTCCCACCATATTACCATACAATCAGTCATTGCTATAGCACTAGTATTATCACAGAAAATAGGAATATGATCTTGAAAAATTCCAAAGTCTTTGAGTTGATTTCTGAGATAAAGGACTTGTGAGCAACAAAGTCTAGCAGCAACATATTATGCTTCTGCAGTTGATGTAGCAACTGGGGTTTGCTTTTTGCTGCACCAACTTACAATTCTTGAGCCTAGAAACTGACAACTACCACTGGTGGATTTTCTATCCAAATTGCATCCAGCATAGTCTGAGTCAGTATATCCAATGAGAGATATAGGAGATTCTTTAGGGTACCAAATCCCAAAGCCAGGAGTCCTTTTAAGATATCTTAAAATCCTTTTAACGGCTGCTAAGTGTGATTCTTTAGGATCTGCTTGAAACCTTGCACATAAGCAAACACTGAACATGATGTCAGGTCTTGAAGCAGTGACATAGAGAAGAGATCCAATGAAACTTCTATACAGAGTTTGATTCACACTCTAACCTTCAGGATCTACATGTAATTTTGCAGTTGTTGATAGATGAGTTTTGGCTGTGGATACATTTTGCATATCAAATTTCTTCAGCATATCTCTAGTATATTTTCCTTGATTTATAAAAATTCCATTGGGCAATTGTTTGACTTGCAGTCCCAAAAAGAAGGTGAGCTCTCCTATCATGCTCATTTCAAATTTCTCTTGCATGGTTGATCCAAATTCCTTACATAGATCATCATTAATTGAACCAAATATAATATCATCCACATAAATTTGAATGAGTAAGATATCTTGGTTGCTCTTTTTAATGAACAAGGTTTTATCAATTTGCCCTTTTGTAAATCCCTTTTCAAGTAGAAAGTTGGATAAGGTCTCATACCAAGCTTTAGGGGCTTGTTTGAGTCCATATAAGGCTTTATCCAGTTTGTAGACATGATCTGGGAATTTTGGAGATTCAAACCCAGGAGGTTGTGCAACAAATACTTTTTCATGAAGAACCCCATTCAGAAATTCACTTTTAACATCCATCTGATATACAGTCATATTTTTGGATGATGAGTAGGCAAGAAAAAGACTAATTGCTTCAAGTCTAGCAAATGGAGCATAAGTCTCATCATAGTCAATACCTTCTTCTTGTCTATAGCCTTGAGCTACCAATCTTGCTTTATTTCTTATGACTGTACCATCTTCATTCATCTTGTTTCTGAACACCCATCTAGTCCCAATTATAGTTTGATTTTTAGGTTTAGGGACAAGTTTCCAAACTTTGTTCCTTTCAAACTGTTCAAGATCTTCCTCCATTGCTTCTATCCAATCTGCATCAAGAAGAGCTTCATTGATCTTCTTTGGCTCCATCTGAGATATGAAGGCACTATACAAGGCTTCATCTTCAATGTTTGACCTTGTTTGAACTCCACTGGCAATATCACCAATTACTAATGACTCAGGGTGATTATTGTTGTAGTTTCTAGCAATGGGGATATCAATGTATATGCTGGAAATAGGAATGGATCTAAGTGGATTATGATTTGATGGTTCTTGAGTGAATGAGCTAGGTTCACAGTTTATCCCAGTTCTATTTTCAGTGATAGGTCTATCATCAGTAGCAGGTCTACTATCAATTGTAGGACTATTATCAGGAATGAGAACAGGGTTAGTGAAAATAGTTCCATGCTTAGCAACTTGTGGTAAAGGAGGATTATCATTGATTTTGAGGTTGCTGAAAGGTGGAAAAGGTTTAGGAGAGATTTTGGGTAAATTATAAGGAAGATAGTAGAGTTGGTCATTTTTGGAATTTTGGGAGAAAATGGGTGAAGGTTCAGGCAGATAATCAACATTTCCAAGAGTTTCATCAAACTCATCAATTGTTATATCCTAGGCACTGGGAGATTCATCAAAATCTACATGAATGGACTCTTCAACCACCATTATTCTTCTATTATAAACTCTATATGCCTTGCTGGTAGCAGAATAACCAAGGAATATGCCTTCGTCACTTTTAGACTTAAATTTGTCCAAATTATTCTTCCCATTGTTGTGAATGAAACATTTACTCCCAAAAGCATGAAAGTAAGAAATAGTTGGAGTTCTTTCATTCCACAATTCATAGGGAGTCTTTAAGTGAAATTTGTTAATCATGGTCTTGTTCTGAACATAGACAGCAGTAGTAACAACTTCTCCCCAAAAATAGTTAGAAAGGTTATTTTCAGATAACATAGTCCTTGCAGCTTCACATATTGTTCTGTTCTTTCTTTCAGCCACTCTATTTTGTTGAGGAGTTCTAGGGGCTGAAAAGTTGTGACTAATTCCTTGTTGATTGCAAAAATCTTTAACTCCAGTGTTCTCAAACTCAGTACCATGATCTGATCTTATTCTGACCACTTTGATGCTTTTGAGGTTTTGAACTTGATTTATCAATTTTACTAGTTGACCAAGAGTTTCTGATTTGGATTCCAAGAGAATGATCCAAGAAAACATTGTAAAGTCATCAACTATCACTAGGGAATACCTTTTTCCTCCAAGGCTTCTGGCTCTGATTGGTCCAAATAAATCCATATGAATAAGTTCAAGTGGCCTTTTTGTATCCAATCTATTTTTGGCTTTAAAAGAAGTCCTTTGTTGCTTTCCACACTGACAAGCATTGCACAGTTTTGTTGGGTTTCCAAGTAACATGCGCAGCGGAATATAGCAATTAAAATTTTAAGAAACCCAAAGCCATAGATCCGTTCATATGATTAAATCAAATACAACAAGATGAATAGAGGAATAACTAACCCTTGATGGCTATGAATTTTCTCTTTAGTCTTGGTGGAAATCTTGAAGCTTTATCACGAACAAATCACGAACTTTGTAAGATGATAAAATTCACCCTCTAGCGGTATCCACACTTCGAACGAATATCAAAGGAGCTTCTTTGATCTTGGTTGCTAGACCAATATTATGAAACACACTTTCACAATACAATAAAGAACTATATGGAATTTATTTTGTGAATTATTTTGTTCCTCAATCAATGATGTCTTAGAACAAAATAAAATCTCTCTCAAACTCTTTGAGACTCACAAAAGCACTTATGAATATGGTCTGGCCGAATTGGGGTTTTTATACACAATTAAGACCTATTCCAAATAGGTAACTTGTGCCAAAAACCATTCCTAATCGAATTAGGAATTTTCCTGTCTGCATATCAGGCGCCCGCCTGGTACCACCCAGGCGCCCGCCTGTTTGGGCAGAAGGTCAAGGCCAATTCCGGCTTGAACAGGCGCCCGCCTGGTTCAACCCAAGCGCCCGCTTGGTTGACCAGGAGGCCCAGGATTTTTCCAGAAATTCCCTTGAAGTCCTTCGACCCTAAATTCCAACATAGTCCTCTTATTTAAGATTCGTTCTATTGTGTGTGACCCTCTAGGATTATACTAAGTTGGCAATGGGCTCAAACATGATCCCATAAGATATGATTAGGTTCTAGCAAACCGTCATACCTACCCAAATAGCATAACTAGATACAAGTTCGCATTCCTTTAGAATATGTCACAATCCTTTTGTCCACGATGTCATTGAACACAAGTCATGGTCAAACAGTCAACTTGTTTTGTTCAATACTTTCTCGATTCCGAATATGTTGATAATTCAAATGCTATTGATCCAATCAATCCATTTGAGTCCGGCCGAACATTTCATCAACATCATTCCTTCGAGGGGCCCAAGCTTGACATCTCTCCGTGGAGGGACAAATCCATTCAGCTTATTATTCTTCCCAACGGGAATCCGATTATGCCAATCATACCCTTTATAACTACCGTGTTAAGGTAGCGTTTGAATATGTCAAACACAATGTTCATCAAGTGGAAGACTATAATAACTTCATGTCTAAGGATTCAAATGACATAACTAATATAAGATATATGTACGACATAGACCATGACATAAATCTCATATAGCGGGTCATATCCAGTACCTTGTTCCAAACAAGTACCCATAAATCTAACATGATCATCCCATGATCATTTAGCCTTTATACTAGTGCTTAACAAGTACTAGGGACGGAGATTATTATAAGTAAACATGAACAACAATAATAATCAAAACATCTCTTTATTGATATGAAATAAATGATAACAATTACAACGTTTATTAAACGTGCCTAGGGCACCACTACCAACAATCTCCCACTTGCCCTAGGCCCAATCTCCCATGTATCTAATACCCATGGACCTAACATGACCATCATGTTTAGCTTGTGGAAGTCCCTTTGTTAGCGGGTCCGCAACATTGTCATCAGTAGGTACTCTGCATATATTTACGTCTCCCCTATCAACGATTTCTCGAATGATATGGAAACGCCTAAGTATGTGTTTGGATTTCTGATGTGCTCTTGGTTCCTTTGCTTGAGCAATAGCACCATTATTATCGCAATAAAGGTCTATTGGATTAGCAATGCTAGGAACCACTTCAAGTTCAGTTATGAACTTCTTAATCCAAACAGTTTCCTTTGCAGCATCCGATGCAGCAATATACTCAGCTTCTGTTGTAGAATCAGCGGTTGTACTTTGCTTGGAACTCTTCCAGCTTACAGCTCCACCATTTAACATAAACACAAAACCTGATTGCGATCGGCTATCATCTTTGTTGGTTTGGAAGCTTGCATCCGTGTAAGCATTTACAACGAGATCATCTTCCATTCCTCCATAGACCAAAAGGGAGTCTTTAGTTCTTCTCAAGTACTTAAGAATCGCTTTTACAGCTATCCAGTGATTTTTGCCAGGGTCGGATTGGTATCTACTTGTCATGCTCAAAGCATAAGATACATCCGGCCTAGTACAAATCATGGCATACATGATGGACCCAATTGCCGAAGCATATGGAACATCATTCATTTTCTCACGCTCATCTTTTGTCTTAGGACATTGAGTCTTGCTTAGAGAAACTCCATGTAACACGGGCAAGGTGCCTCTCTTAGAATTTTCCATACGGAATCTTCTAATGACATTGTCAATGTATGTACTTTGGCTTAAACCAAGTAGCCTCCTTGATCTATCTCTATAGATCTTAATGCCAAGAATATATGCGGCTTCACCCATATCTTTCATTGCGAAGCACTTTCCTAACCAAGTCTTCACAGACTGAAGTGTAGGAATGTCGTTTCCAATGAGCAATATGTCATCCACGTATAAAACAAGAAAAAGCACTATGCTCCCACTAATCTTCTTGTATACACAAGGCTCATCTTCATTCTTGATGAAACCAAACTCTTTGACCGATTCATCAAAACGGAGATTCCAACTCCTAGAAGCTTGCTTCAATCCATAGATGGATCTCTGCAATTTGCATACCTTAGAATTTTGTTCAAAACCTTCTGGTTGTGTCATATACACATCCTCTTGTAGTTTTCCATTCAGGAAAGCGGTTTTGACGTCCATCTGCCATATTTCATAGTCATGATATGCGGCAATGGCAAGCAAAATTCTTATAGACTTGATCATTGCTACGGGTGAAAAGGTCTCATCATAGTCAATACCATGAACTTGCCTATAACCTTTCGCTACAAGCCTAGCTTTGTAAGTATGCACCTTCCCATCCATGTCAGTCTTCTTCTTGAAGACCCATTTGCATCCTATGGTTTTTACACCTTCGGGCGCATCAATCAAATTCCAAACTTGATTGTCTTGCATGGATTGCAATTCGGATTCCATGGCTCCAAGCCACTTGTCCGAATCAGGAGAAGACATCGCCTCTTGGTAGGTTGACGGTTCATCATTCTCAATGATTTCTACCTCATTACTATCCGTTACGAGAAATCCATATCTCTCGGGCTCGGATCGTAACCTACTAGATCTGCGAGTTGCTTGTGTATTTTGAACAGGTTCCACAACTCCTTGTGGTTCTTGTTCTTGTTCCACTATTGGTTCAATGTTATTTTCTGGGTCTCGAATTTCTTCAAGATTTATTTTACTCCCACTGATTTCTTTGGAGAGAAACTCTTTCTCTAGAAAGACACCAGTTCGGGCAACAAACACTTTGTTGTCCTCACGATTGTAAAAGTAATATCCTTTAGTTTCCTTAGGATATCCCACGAAAATACATTTATCGGATTTGTGTGCTAGTTTGTCAGAGATAAGTCTCTTGACATAAACTTCGCAACCCCAAATCCTCATGAAAGATAAACTAGGTTTCTTTCCACTCCACATCTCATATGGAGTTTTTGGAACCGATTTAGTTGGAACTTGATTTAGTGTGAAAGCAGCGGTTTCTAGGGCGTAACCCCAAAAGGATATTGGAAGATCAACTTGACTCATCATTGATCGAACCATGTCTAACAAAGTCCGATTCCTCCTCTCGGACACACCATTCCATTGTGGTGTTCCGGGTGGAGTCAATTGTGAAACTATTCCACAATTCTTTAGATGATCATCAAATTCTTGACTCAAGTATTCACCACCACGATCTGATCGAAGTGCCTTAATACTTTTGCCAAGTTGTTTTTCTACTTCATTTTGAAATATTCTAAATATCTCAAATGCTTCACTTTTATGTTTCATTGGGTAAACATACCCAAATCTACTATAATCATCAGTGAAGGTTATGAAGTATTGAAATCCTCCCCTAGCATTGCTACTTAATGGTCCGCATACATCGGAATGTATCAACCCCAATAAGTCGCTTGCCCTTTCACCCAACTTGGTAAAAGGTGTCTTAGTCATTTTTCCAAGAAGACACGACTCACAAGTATCATATGACTCTAAGTCACATGAACCCAAAAGTCCGTCCCCATGGAGTTTTGAGATACGCTTCTCATTAATATGACCAAGACGGCAATGCCACAAATAAGTATGATTTACATCATTAGGTTTAGGTTTCTTATTTACATGATAGACATTATTTTCATTCTTGACATCCAAGATATAAAGGCCATTAAATGAATTAGCAATACCATAAAGCACATCATTTAAATAAATAGAAAATTTCTTATTCTCAATAAGAAACTTAAAACCTTCATTATCCAAACAAGAAATTGAAATAATATTTCTGCTTAAATCCGGAACATAATAACAATTGTTCAAAACAAGAATTAATCCGGAAGGTAAAGTGACTCCATAAGTCCCTACGGCTAATGCAGCAACTCTTGCTCCATTCCCCACGCGTAGATCTACTTCACCTTCTTTAAGCAGTCTCCTATTCTTTAGTCCCTGCACATTTAGACAAATGTGAGAACCACATCTGGTATCCAATACCCAAGAATCAGTGGTAGAAAGGAGAATATCTATCATATAGATACCTGAAGTCGACGCAGCCTTGCTGCTCTTCTTCTTCTTTTGCTCTTCCAAGAAAGCCTTGCAATTACGTTTCCAATGACCAATTTCTTGATAATGGAAACAAATTGCATCCTTTTGTGAATCAGGTTTTGCCTCAGAAGCCTTGGCAACCTTTGCCTTGCTTATCTTGGGTTTGACAACTTTTGCCTTACCCTTTCCTTTGGCACTAGCCTTCTTCCCATCATGAACCAAGAGCACGGGAGAACCTTTCTCCACAATTTTCATCTCTGCATTTTTGAGCATCCCATGCAACTCAGAGAGATTCTTATCCATTCCATGCATGTTATAATTCATCACAAACTGATTATAACTTTTAGGCAATGAATTAAGAATGAGATCCGTGGCTAGCTCCAATGGGATTGGATAGCCAAGTTTCTCAAGGTGCTCTACATAACCTTTCATTTTAAGAAAGTGAGGACTCACTTGTTGCCCTTCATTCATTTTACTAGTAGTGAATGCAACAATGGTCTTGTACCTCTCTTGCCTAGCTTGCTCTTGAAACATGGTTCTCAACTCCACGCCTATCTCATAGGCTTCCAAATGTTCCAAACTTTGTTGGAGTTTTGAACACATAGCAGCAAGCATGAGACAACTTACATCTCTAGAATCATTACGATATTTCTTGTAATTGTCTCTTTCTACCCTAGGGGCAGTAGGCGGTGGTTCAGCGGGAAGAGGCCCATCGAGAATGTACAACTTATCTTCTTGCCTAAGAACGATTCTTATGCTACGGATCCAATCCATAAAGTTTGTACCATTCTCTTCGAGCTTATCCTTCTCAAGGATCGATCGCAACGACATTGATTGAGTGTTATTAGTCATTATCTACAAATATGCAAAATTTCCAAAATTTAATAAGTACCGGTTTTCATTAAAGAGATAAACAATGTATTTTTCAAACAAAATACTCCCACTAAATTATATAACCTTCATATACATCCAATGTATAATATAATTTAATTGGGCTAAGATCCAACTTTAATTTAATTTCAAGTCCGCTATGGCGGATTACACAAAATCAAATTAATTAGGTAGACAACTCTTGTCAATCATATCTCATATGACTCTTAGTTCCTTTTATGAGATTCTTTGAGAAATCCAATTTCAAAAAGCATGTTAAACCTCATCTTTGCCTAGGCCCAAAACTGTTTTGACGCCCAATTAAGTCTAACCATTTTAAACGCATAGTTAATGTGTCCCGCTAGGGCGTGCCCACACTATCTATCTTGCTTATACATACACAAATTTAATGCACCTCGCTAGGGCGAATCTACATTAAAATCATCCATGTACTAACAAGTGTTTTAATCATGGCATGGCAATAAAAGACTTAAAACTTTCTTTGAAGGTTCATCATATATAGCATATAACACATTTATGAGCACATAATATAAACATGTTACACATCAAGTTTAGCCACTAAATTAATCTCCATTAATTTAAGCATGATATTTATGTGTCATTAGTTTCTCTATAATTATGAGGATGAGACTATTTCAACTTTGGTTATTATCTCCAAATCAAGACAACAAGAAGCGCGGTCGAACTAAGCCATTAGGCAACCACAATCCCGCACTAATTCAAGAAACCAAGAAAGTAGTCCATGTGGCCGAAACTAAGCAATAGATGGTCTCGATGAACGTAGGCCAATTGCATTCACAATTCCACATGGATCTCCAATCATTGAATCAAGAACTTTGTTTCTCAATTTTAGCAATTATGAACTCTTCATAATTCTAACTTCGTTTTATCTTTGAAACTTTGATTGCGATCAATTTTGGGAAACACAATCTCGATGAACGCAGATTAGCCATCCAAAACTTGAACCAATCTAGGAATCACAAGACTAAAACAAATAGGAAAATCAAACCCCAAAATCCACACACAAACCAACTACCCAAAACCCATTCCAGATCAGCAAGTCTGAAGTGGTCTTGTTACTGGTTTTGTTGGATTTATCGAAAAATTCCAGAATCAGATTTTGAACAAAATCAGAACATTCTGGCCTAGCGAGCGCGCGCCTGGTCCAACACGGGCGGGCGCCTGTATGGTCAGAATGGTATGGAATTTTCAAGTTCGAAAATTTTGTCTCAAAATTATTTTTCCCCGATTATTAAAACTTTGATCCAATCAAAAATCAATAATCGAAATAATTCAGAATCCACCATAATTTTTATTGCGATTGAATCGTGCGATTAATGTTGGAAAAACAATAAACCACATAAAATCACAAAGCACATAAACATCATATAATCCAATATTCATATCATGCTTGGCACATACACAATTTATATACACACAACATGATCCAAGTATTGAATTAATCAACATGAACGGGGCTCTGATACCACTGTTGGGTTTCCAAGTAACATGCGCAGCGGAATATAGCAATTAAAATTTTAAGAAACCCAAAGCCATAGATCCGTTCATATGATTAAATCAAATACAACAAGATGAATAGAGGAATAACTAACCATTGATGGCCATGAATTTTCTCTTTAGTCTTGGTGGAAATCTTGAAGCTTTATCACGAACAAATCACGAACTTTGTAAGATGATAAAATTCACCCTCTAGCGGTATCCACACTTCGAACGAATATCAAAGGAGCTTCTTTGGTCTTGGTTGCTAGACCAATATTATGAAACACACTTTCACAATACAATAAAGAACTATATGGAATTTATTTTGTGAATTATTTTGTTCCTCAATCAATGATGTCTTAGAACAAAATAAAATCTCTCTCAAACTCTTTGAGACTCACAAAAGCACTTATGAATATGGTCTGGCCGAATTGGGGTTTTTATACACAATTAAGACATATTCCAAATAGGTAACTTGTGCCAAAAACCATTCCTAATCGAATTAGGAATTTTCCTGTCGGCATATCAGGCGCCCGCCTGGTACCACCCAGGCGCCCGCCTGTTTGGGCAGAAGGTCAAGGCCAATTCCGGCTTGAACAGGCCCCCGCCTGGTTCAACCCAAGCGCCCGCTTGGTTGACCAGGAGGCCCAGGATTTTTCCAGAAATTCCCTTGAAGTCCTTCGACCCTAAATTCCAACATAGTCCTCTTATTTAAGATTCGTTCTATTGTGTGTGACCCTCTAGGATTATACTAAGTTGGCAATGGGCTCAAACATGATCCCATAAGATATGATTAGGTTCTAGCAAACCGTCATACCTACCCAAATAGCATAACTAGATACAAGTTCGCATTCCTTTAGAATATGTCACAATCCTTTTGTCCACGATGTCATTGAACACAAGTCATGGTCAAACAGTCAACTTGTTTTGTTCAATACTTTCTCGATTCCGAATATGTTGATAATTCAAATGCTATTGATCCAATCAATCCATTTGAGTCCGGCCGAACATTTCATCAACATCATTCCTTCGAGGGGCCCAAGCTTGACATCTCTCCGTGGAGGGACAAATCCATTCAGCTTATTATTCTTCCCAACGGGAATCCGATTATGCCAATCATACCCTTTATAACTACCGTGTTAAGGTAGCGTTTGAATATGTCAAACACAATGTTCATCAAGTGGAAGACTATAATAACTTCATGTCTAAGGATTCAAATGACATAACTAATATAAGATATATGTACGACATAGACCATGACATAAATCTCATATAGCGGGTCATATCCAGTACCTTGTTCCAAACAAGTACCCATAAATCTAACATGATCATCCCATGATCATTTAGCCTTTATACTAGTGCTTAACAAGTACTAGGGACGGAGATTATTATAAGTAAACATGAACAACAATAATAATCAAAACATCTCTTTATTGATATGAAATAAATGATAACAATTACAACGTTTATTAAACGTGCCTAGGGCACCACTACCAACAAGTTTATCCTTTTTGAAGGATATCTTTGGAAGTCCTTTAACAAGTTTGGAGGATGCAAGTTTTGCTATGCTTTTAAGGTTCAAGTGAGCTAATCTCTTATGCCAGAGCCATGCCAAATCAGACTGATTATAAGACAGTAGACACATGGCATTGGAAGATTTAGTCACTTCAAGGGATATGCAGTATACATTTCCTTTTCTGAATCCAGTAAGAATGACTTCATCATTTGAATTCTTCACTTGACACAGGTTATGAGAGCACACAACATGAAATCCTTTGTCACAGATATGACTGATGCTAATCAAGTTGTGCTTGAGACCTTCCACATAAGAGACATTTGATAAGATAATGCTCTTTGTGATCAAGTCTCCATGTCCTTTGACTCTGGCTTGAGAGTTGTCTCCAAAAACAACATTAGGTCCATCTTTTGAAATGAAGTTCTGCCGCCATTATTTGTTGAATGTTATATACCTGCTGCAGCCACTGTCTAGGTACCAGATTCCTATATTAAATTCCTACAAAACAATTAAAGAGAAATAAATATGGTCCCCTTTGAATTATGGGTCCAGGAGGTTAGAAAGCCTTAGGGACCCAAACTTTTACAATTTTCTTAGGGGGGATATTGTTCTTTGGGACAAAAGATTTTTGGTTGAATGAGTTTAGGTAGGATATGATTTGGTATATGTAGGGTGTCATCCTGAATTGTTGGTAATGGTAGTTAAGATGAGGGTGAGGATTATATGATTTGGGTGAGGGATAGGCTTTAGAGAACTTTGAAGAGCTATAGTTTTGATTTTTT
Source organism: Campanula takesimana (assembly GCA_026119855.1). NCBI lineage: Eukaryota > Viridiplantae > Streptophyta > Magnoliopsida > Asterales > Campanulaceae > Campanula > Campanula takesimana. Next base: position 10,941 of record JAOWBW010002469.1, on the reverse strand, counting down.
CTTCCTTTGTTTCCTTTTTGATAGGTCTGCTGTCTTCTAGATTATCCTTGATAGGTCTTTTATCTGTAGTTGTACTGACCATTTTGATTGTTCTTCCAAGTCAGGAATTGCTTTTGAGGGCTTGGAACATCACTTTTGTTGTTGGGATTGGTCATTTGAATGATGCTACTGGATGCTTGATCATGATAGCTGACCTCTTTCATTTTTTCTTGAGCCTTGTATACACCCTGTTTTGTTTGGACAGGATAGATGGGTTTTCTTATAGTTTTGTCTCCCATCTTGATAAGTAGCATTTTCTCCAGTTTCCTTTCACCTTCAGGTAATTTGTATTCAATCAAGGTTGGGTTATTTGCACCTAGTCCAGTTTTGTCAAAAGGATTCCTTTGTGTATAAAGGAAATGTGACATTGCTGAACTTGACTTGTTCCAAGACTCAATTTGTTGGTCCCAAAGGGCAACAAGGGTATGAAAAATAGCTAGAGGGGGGGTGAATAGCTGTTTTTATACTTCTTTTCGTACCCTTGAAAAACTCAATTGCGAATGCGCACTTTATCAAGTAAGCGTTATGAAATGCGCCTAAGTGAGTGAGTGAAATGCACAGCGGAATTTAGTAATGAAAGTAGGCGCAAAGTGATAAAGGGAGCGCAACACACACACTAAGTATTTTGGCTCAAAGTGAGTGAAATAAGGAACTAAGGCAAATGATATAATAACACAACACAATTCAGTTCAATCAATCTACAATGAGTAAACAAGCAAATAGTGAGTGAAAATAATAACTTGAAAGAAATGACAAGATAATAACACAAGCTATTTGGAGAGGTTCGATCAATGAAAGATCTACGTCCTCTACCAAGATGGTTAGTCTTGGATTTCTAATCGAGATCTTATATAATGAGTGAGTGTTACAAATTACAATGTTTGAGCTTATACACTAACTCAAGATCTATTACTATAAAAGAACAAATCCAAAACAATAACCGGTGTATCTCTAAAAGATGAATCTAAATGATTAATCTTAAAGAGGTGCGTGTGTGTTCTTAGTATCAAGGCTCTTTAGATCTTTGAGATGGAGAGCACAAGAAACTAAAGTGTTAAGGCTTGAAGATCTGGGCTAAGGATGAAGGTATGAAGATGTTCTTGAGAAATCTGGAAAAACGAAGGCAATCTTCAAATCTTCAACAAATGCTTTGAGAGAGAAATTCTTGAAATTCTTAGCAAAACTCAGCAACTTCAAAATGTTGAAGTTATGGGGTATTTATAGTGAACTTCAAAAAACTAGCCGTTGGAAATCCTTGTGGATAAGATGAGCTGTCGCTTGTTGATTGGAGCATGCATATATTATGGCCATTTTGACACTCAACATAAAAGTGACCGTTATGGACGCGTGTCAACAGATTAGGCGCATATGCATCTTTTAACCACCGTTGGATCATTGGCGTAATTTGAATTCTCTTCAAGTCTTCGAGTCTTCAATAAATCACTGAGTGTTGAAAAAGTACTTTGAGGCGCGTTTGAGCCAAGAGGCGCATTGAGCCAATAGGCGCACAGTAAGCGTGTGCTTAAAACAAGGGGCGCAGAGGCGCGTAACATATCTTATGAAGAAATCCTTATGCGCGCGCTCTAAATGGCGCATGGCGCGAAAGTGGAAGGCGCGTGGCGCGTGGCGCGTGGAGGCGCATAAGCGCGGCTCAAACTCACTGAGTGATTTTTCTTGAAACTTGATCTTCTTGCCCTATTTCTAAGCCTATTCTATAACAATGGACAACCTAAAAAATGAAGTATAAATACTTTTTACATGTGGGTCTAAAGTCTATGAAATAAAACTTAGGTGATGGATCAATCAAATCTAATAAATCCTAATACATTAAAACTGAGATATATGTGGGCATACCCAACAATCTCCCCCTATTTGATTGATGCCATTACCTACTATATCAAGGACAAACATTATACTTGATAAAAACATGTCCAAATGAATGAAATTGGTAATTCATGTCTCAAGTTAATGTACACACTGGTCCAAAATATAGATTCCTAATCTATTCCAATAAGAATAAAGAGTTACATATGGAAAGATAAAAACAACAGTTTAACACATTCAAGATGATATATGAATTTTAGTTTTGAAAATGTGTTTAAACCAAGTTTAAACTTAATGCATGAAAGTATGAAACAATTCAATATGATGCATATGGATTTAAACAATATTCATTGTTCTACAAACAAGGAGTTTGAGTGAACAAGGTTTGATAATAAGTGATGCATTGTTCTCATTAAAACTTGGGGTGTAAGAGTTACAAGTTACAAGTTTTGAATAGAACAAAAACAAAAGGTGCTAAAACAAGTAAGCACAAAATCACTATCACAAAAGAGATTGTTCTATTACAAAAGGTTCTAAAAATTTACAAAAAAAATAATAGAAGCTAAGGGTTGGGAGGCGCATCATCTTCCTTCAATCCTTCAACGATCTCTGAAACAGAACGCTGAATTTGCTTTGCGAGCTGATGACTACGGTTCGCTAACCCTTGAGTGTCCGTGACACTGGAGTGAGTAGCAGTAATACCGTCTCTAATATAACTCAAGTGATTCACATTGATGTTTTGGTATTCATCAATGGAACGCTGAGTGATTTGCTGCTGCTGTGAAATGTTTTCTTCCAAGATTTGAATGTGAGCTTCAATGGCATTTTGAGCCGTGATAATATCTGAAGAAATATGTTCAGCGCGTCTGTCAGAGCTTGAGTGAGCAGCAGTGAAATAAGTGATGACCAACTCTTTCAGGACATCCAACTTAGATACAAGCACATTCATATTTGATTGAGACGCAGCAGATTGAGGTATGAACGTAGGCGCAGAAGCGGTGGTTTGCGCCTGGTCAGTATGAGCTTGAACCTGAGTCTGCGCCGGAGGAGGAGAAGGAGCAGAAAGTTTGGCCTTGAGAGAGTTCATCTCCCCCTTAATGGCAGCAATCTCTTCAGATTGATCAGTGAGTAAGGAAGTAAGAAGCTCAAATTGAGACTTTATATGCGCCTGTCCTTGCTCTAAATTGGCTTGCCCCTGCTGTAAAGAATGAAGAATGGAAAGTACCTCGCTCAAATCAGGAGCAGACGGAGGAGGCGCAGGGGTAGAGAGTGGCGCATCATCTTGAAGGGGCGCAGAATCTTGAAGGGGCGCAGAAGGAGATGGAGGCGCAGGAGGAGGTGAATGAGTAGGAGACTCAAATTCATCTTCAGTTTCAATTTCAACAGTTTCAACAACAACTGTTTCAACATCAAAAGTTTCTGTTGAGATCGGATCTGGTCCAGGTGGAGGCGCAACTGGAGAAGGAGTGCGCTGAGGGATGGTCTCTTGCTCCCCCTGAACGGGTTCCTCAATGTCTGAAATGTCATCGCCGAAGAAATCAGAGAGGAGTTGTACCCTTGACATATTGGAAGGTTGAAATTTGAATGAGGGCGCACGAGGAGTGGGGGCGCGTTGAGAAGGAGCGCGCTGGGAAGGCGCGGAAACAGAAGGCCCTTTCTCAATATCTGCGCTTGATCCGGCGCCTTTCATGCGCTCTAACTTTTCTGACTCAGCAGCTTGTTTGGCTAGAAAGTCTTCATCTCTTTTTCGTTGAGCCTCAAGCCTGCTGGCTTCCTGCGCTAGCCTCAGATCTCGCTCATCATCAGTTTCAAATCTAGTGCGTTTGACAGGCGCAGGAGTAGGGTCATCAACTACCCGTTTGCCTTTGCTTTTATCTGCGCCTGGCACTGGATCTGCGCTTTGTCTAGCGCTTGCTTTTACTGCGCTCTTTAATAATGGTGCGCTTTTAAGGACTGGCGCATCATCGGACTCTGTGTCTTCATCTACTAAGCCTTCAACAGTCTTGATTTGGATTCCTTTTGCGCGCTTTGTGGGCTTCTTCCTGCGCTTCTTGAGGTCCAAACTAGCTTTACCAAACATTGGAACATCGTTGATCTTGTACTCCGGATTCTCATTCAAAAACTTAACTAACTCAGGGTAAGTTAGAAAAAGTTTTGTGAGAATAAGGCAGTGTGAGCGGAATCGGGTCTTTCCATCACTTTTGTTCTTCACAAATTTATCAATTTGCTCACGCAGAGTCTTGAACAGAATATGAGGCCAGTGAAGCTTCTCCTTGGCCATGATAGCAGCTGTGTATTCCCATTGTTCAACCGTGAATCGGTTTACGTTCCCAGTTTTGAACACTATTGAAGTTCCCACCAAGTGAGCGATGTGAGTCAAGAGTTCTCCACCATCTCGAATTTCGGTGTTTTTGATATTGTTTTGAAGCGTGGGAATATTTAGAAGTGAGGCAGCCATCTTGTTCTGATCATCAATTGAGTAAGTCATCGGGCGCCCAATAATGCGATCTTCACCGGTAGATGGAAAACCGAGCAAGTGTCGAATCACAGATGATGAAATATGGACGTCAACATTTTGAACGCGCGCCTCAATCCGGTAGTGAGTGCGCCCATTTACGTCAATTTCCACTAGAACAGCAGTGGAGAAGAACTCATCCACGAGGAGCGCAGAGAAGAAATCTTGGTCCATGGTGAATAAAGGGAGCAGACCAGCGACGCGCAGAGTCTCTATTATTTCTCTTCCCATCACTTCACCAGATAACTCCAATAGATCAAGAGTTTCTTCAAGTTTGAAATTTGCAAGGTCCTGAAAAAAATGATTGATGTTAGAAGTGATATAGGCGCATAGAAACATAAAATGATCAAAGTAACATTGGCGCATGAAATATATAGGCGCATAATTGAAACAGGCGCACAAAATTATAGAGAATCAAGGCGCATGATTGAATTAGGCGCATAAAATATTGAAGGCGCATAGAGTTACAAGGCGCATAATATGGTTCTATGTGAATACTAAGGAAAAATTAAAACAACGAAATTTGACTAAGTACGAAGTTAGGCGCATAAGGTTTTTAGGCGCAGAATGATTTAAGCGCATATACAAGTAGAGGCGCATAAATCATTCAGGCGCATAAAAAATAGGCGCATAAAGAAGTACATAGGCGCATGACGTGAAAATTTTTACTTAGTAAGAAAAACAAACAACAAGCATTCAAATGAAAGAAATGAAAATCAAAAAGTTCAAATTTTCGAAAACAAGTTAGAAAATTTTTAGAGACCAAAACATGCATAAATGACGAAGAACACGAAGAACGACCCTTGAATGCTCGAAGAACACCAAGAACACGAAAATCATGAAACTTCACCAAACTAGACAAATAATATATCAAAATGACCGCATGACGACAAGGAATCTAAATATGCAAACAAAAATAAGAACAAATCAATAATGAAAGCACAATGATCAAAAGAATGCCCGAAAATTTTGAAAAATTTTGAAAACAAAAACTCAGATTTGTAACAAACAGAGCATTGATCGTTAAAATGTTGGTTTTAAAAGATTCGAAATCAAGAATAGAACACAACCCAACAAACGATATAGAAAACGGATCATCGAATCAAGAGAAATCAAAGAAAATGAATCCGGGTTTTAAAAAAAAACGAAAAACATCACTGAAAATGACGAAAAAAAACAGAAATATAAGGAGATTAAAGGTTGAGAATTCATACCATATCGTCTTGTGTAGATGTTGATGCTTTCTTAGGACCCATAAACTTATATATATGAATGTAAAATGAAGAAGAAAAATGAAGATGAAGAGAGAGAGACGAGTCTGGGAGAGAGGGAGTGAGACGGGGAGAGAGAGAGAAATAGAGTAGGTAGGAGGGAGTAAGGTGTTGATGTGTTTTTATAGGTTAGGATTAAAAACTTGCACTGATATGAAAAAAAAACAGTCAAAAATTTAAAAAGATGGGAAGTTGAAAGGATTGCATTTATGAGGGATTTTGAAAATGGCGGCTCATCATGACAAAAAGGACATTCATTAATGAGGGATTTTTGGGATTTGAAGGGCATTAATGGCTGAATGACCTAAAGTGTCATGATGTGACATTTAGGTTTTTGAAAAACTGCTCCACTTTCCCTTTAAGTGTATGAGCAATTTTGACTAATTTTTGCACAAACACCAAAACATCTATTTTGGTGTAAGTTTGGGGTGCAAGAAATATATCCCAGAAAATAAAAATTTTCGAAAAGCGTAAAACGAGGGAAAAATTTTAATTGCACAAGTACCCTTGAACAATTAAAGGAATGTCAAAAGACATAGATTCCTATAATAAATGAACAGAATGAACATACCTGGTACTTGTGTATTTATTACGTTCAATCATTGAAATTGAATTTTGAGAAATGATTGAGCCGCAATAGTTAATGCGCGCATGAAGAGGCGCATTACTTCAGCAAGGCGCATACTCATCTAGGCGCATTATTCATCAAGGCGCATTACACATCAAGGCGCGCAAAGATGGTTGAGCGCGCGCATGAATTGATAGGCGCGCAGATATTGTGCGCGCAGAAAACGAGAGATGGGCGCGCAGTTAGTAAGGCGCATAGATGGCGCATAATTTCCTTGAAACTTTTGAAAAATTGATTTAATCATTTGTACCTAATATACTCATAACTCAACACAACATAAAATCATTAGTATTGACAAAACTATATTGAATTTAGTTGAGTTCAAGCATACCCATTTCACCTCTCAAAAACATGAACCGTTTCGCGTCAAGTGCTTTAGTTAGAATGTCGGCGATTTGATAGTCGGTTCCCACGTGTTCCAAATGAATATTGCCTTTTTCCACGTGGTCTTTGAGGAAGTGATATTTGATGTCGATGTGCTTGGTCTTTGAGTGCATGACAGGATTTTCAGAAACCGCAATTGTTGATGTATTGTCGCAGTAGATGGGACAATTTTCTTCGATGATATCATAGTCCACCAATTGCTGCTTCATCCAGAGTATTTGACAACAACAACTTCCCGCAGCGATATATTCGGCTTCGGTTGTTGAGACAGATACTGAAGCTTGTTTCTTACTCGCCCATGACACAAGTCTATATCCGAGGAAATGACAAGTGCCACTTGTGCTTTTCCTATCAATTGTGCACGCTGCATAATCCGCATCTGAGTAACCTACAAGTTTAAAGTTCGAATCTTTGGTGTACCAAAGTCCAAGGTTAACAGTGCCAGAGAGATATCTTATAATACGTTTCACAGCAATTAAGTGTGCTTCTCTAGGGTCGGATTGATAACGAGCACAAACACAAACACTAAACATAATATCGGGCCTGCTAGCAGTAAGATAAAGGAGTGAGCCAATCATACCTCGATAGAGCGTTTGATCAACACGTTTACCTTTTAGATCTTTGTCGAGTTTGTTGCCGGTGGCCATTGGAGTATCGTATGATTTAGCGTTCTCAAGTCCAAACTTCTTGATTAAGTCCTTTGTGTATTTGGATTGGTTGATAAAAATGCCTTCACTCATTTGCTTGATTTGAAGCCCGAGGAAGAATGTGAGTTCTCCCATCATGCTCATTTCAAACTTGCTCTTCATTAGTTTCTCAAAACGCTTGCACAACAATTCATTAGTAGAACCAAATATAATATCATCAACATAAATTTGAACAAGTAATTTATGACCATTATGTTTGGCAATGAAAAGAGTTGTATCGATTTTACCGCGAGTGAAGCCTTTTTCGATGAGAAACTTGGATAGTGTATCATACCATGCTCTTGGTGCTTGTTTGAGTCCATACAAAGCTTTCTGGAGTTTGTACACATGATTTGGAAATTGTGAATCTTCAAACCCAGGTGGTTGAGCAACATAGACTTGTTCTTGGAGTTCACCATTTAGAAACGCGCTCTTCACATCCATTTGATATAACTTGAAGTTCTTGTGAGCGGCGTAAGCTAGAAATAATCTGATAGCTTCAAGTCTTGCTACGGGCGCAAAAGTTTCATCGTAATCAATTCCTTCTTCTTGCCTATAGCCTTGTGCAACCAATCTTGCTTTGTTTCTCGTGATGGTTCCATTCTCATCCATCTTGTTCCTGAACACCCATTTCGTACCAATCACTCCTTGATCATTTGGTCTTGGAACAAGAGTCCAAACCTTACATCGTTCAAATTGATTGAGTTCTTCTTGCATTGCAACAACCCAATTAGGATCTTGGAGCGCTTCATCAGCCTTCTTCGGTTCAATTTGAGAGATAAAAGCAGTGTAAGCATCAAAGTTTGTAGCTCTCCTTGTACGAACACCAACTTGTAGATCACCGATGATATTAGCAATTGGGTGACCTCTAACTTCACGAATTTCAGGAGGTAAGTTAGGTTGAGTTGTAGTAATTTGAAGGTCTTCAATTGGTACCTCTTCACCAGATTCAAAGTCATTGAAATTTGGGGGTTGAACTGGCTCAGAATTGAAATTTGGGTTTACACCAGATGCAGCAGTAGAAATAGGCGCGTAAGAGGAATCATGAGGCGCATCATTTGAGTGAGGCGCAATAGAGGATTCACCAGGCGCATTATACATTGAATTAGGTGCATTTGATGTAGATGGATTTCCTTGTGTTGATAGATTCTGATCTTGAGTGGGAGCAACATAAATAGGAGCACCTGTATCATTTAACTCAATAGAATCATCAGCAACATTTGGAGCCAAATGTGGCTCAAGGAGAGAATGTTCATCAAATGTAACATGTACAGATTCAACTATCACTAATGTAGTTCTATTGAAAACACGAAAAGCTTTAGAGTGTTTGGCATACCCAACAAAAATACCTTCGTCGGCTTTGGCATCGAATTTACCTCTATGTTCGTTTCCGTTGTAGAGGATATAACATTTGCAACCAAAGATCTTGAAGAATGCAATGTTGGGAGTTCTACCACGCCAAAGTTCATACGGAGTCTTGTTGTGAAGTTTGTTGATGAGGGAACGATTTTGAGTAAAACATGCAGTGTTGATAGCTTCTTCCCAAAAGTACTTAGGCAATTTAGCTTCAGCTATCATCGTCTTTCCCGCTTCAATCAACGTTCTATTCTTTCGTTCAACAACGCCATTTTGTTGAGGAACTCCGGCGGTTGAAAAGTTGTGATCTATCCCATGATCTTCACAGTATCGAGCAACACCGTTGTTCTTGAATTCTGTTCCATTGTCGGATCGAACACTAACGATGTCATCTTCTTTTTGGGTTGGAGCAGTCGAAATAAGGTAGTGAGAATATCATAACAATCATCTTTTGTAATCATCATCTCTACCCATGTATATCTTGAATAATCATCCACCACAACTAGAGTATACTTGTTTCTCGAATGCTTGCGGTGGAAACTGGTCCAAATAGATCAATGTGAAGCAGTTGCAAACATCTGTAGTTGAAGATTTGACTTGCTTGAAAATGACTGCTTCGGTTGTTTGCCAAGTTGACATGCGGCGCACTTTTTGTCATGATGATCAGCAACCTTGGGAAGTCCTTTGACAAGATTGTTCCTGCTGAGTTTAGATAGATACTTGAAGTTTAAGTGACTTAAGCGCTTGTGCCACAGCCAACTATTTTCGTTCACACTTTTGCTACAAAACAAAGATTAGTACTAGAGTTCATACTATGAAAATCAATAATATAAAATATTTGTCTTACGATATCCCGTGAGTAAGATAGCTCCAGTTTTGCCATTCTTGATAAGACATTGCGTTGAAGTAAAATGGCATTCTAATCCTTTGTCGCAGAATTGAGATATGGATAATAAGTTGTGCTTGAGCCCTTCCACGAGTGAGACTCTTTCAATGCACACTTTGTCTTTCTTGAGCTTTCCATATGCTACAACTTGACCTTTGTTATTATCGCCAAATGTTACGGAGGGACCTCTTTCTTCATGGACATCTTCTAATAAGGATTCATCTCCAGTCATGTGTCTTGAACACCCACTATCGAGAATCCATTCATAATTTCTAGCTTTTGAAGATCCAGCCATGAAACAAAGAACCTGAAATATAGACATTTAAGCAGGTCCCCTTTATTCCTTTTGGGTCCTAGGGTTAGCAACTTTTGACAACCCACTCTTGCTTGACCTTAGGATTTTTACGTCCTTTGGCATTGGGAGTGAATCGCAAAAGGCATTCCACGGCCTTGTGTCCTGAACAATCACAAATGGAACAATGATGAAAGCCACCAATCACGTGAGTTTTCACAAACTCTTTACTTTTCTTGGGGATGGCATTCTTCTTTGGGTCAGATGAACTAGACTTAACAAAATCTTTTTTTGAAATTTTGGAGCGCTTTTTCTCGAAGGGCGCATAGGGCTAGGAGGCGCACGGCGATGAGGCGCGTGGCTCTTAGGCGCATAATGAGCACTCGGAGAAGGAGCGCGCCTATTTTCAAGAATGATTTTGCTAGGAGATGGTTCATCTGTAGCTATATCTTTCCATTAGCTTTCCCAAATTGCTTCGTTGGGTAGACATATGGAATGTTTGTCTCTTGACTTTTTCATGTCCTTTACCCATTGAATTAGAATGTTTTTCCTTGGGAATTTCAAGAGTTTGTTGGTTGGTAAATTCACTATCTCTTTCAGCACAGACATCACATTTAAAGTTGTCACTAGTTGATGAGAATCCCAAGCCACTTTTATCACCACTGACTTTTTGGGACTCAAATATATTCTCCATAGTGACACGAGAATTGGACCACTCATTTGTAATCTTTTTAAGATCAGTAATTGAGCAACCAATTCATCGTTTTGAACTTTAAGAAGTGAGTTCTGTTCTGTTAGAAAAGTGTTTTTAACGGTAAGAGGAGTCATGCTCTTTATCTGCTCCTTAAGGAGGGTGAGTTCATATTTAAGTAGAGATTTCTCGGTCTTAAGCTGGGAAATTTCATCACATGATAGTGCTAAAGCTTCCTTCATACTATCAAATCTAGTATTACCTTTTCAGCCTTTTTGAACAATTTTTCTTGTTCAGCAATCACTTCATCATTGATTTTGGAGATTGGAGCAGTTGGTTCAACCTGTGGTCTAATGTATGTCCTTTTCT
>JAOWBW010002468.1:0-77491 GCA_026119855.1 Campanula takesimana | reverse complement strand
TGCTCCTTTGACAATGAGCTTGCAAGTCCACCCCTGTTTTGACATATAGTTGAAATTCCACTTGATAAGGGCATTCAGAGCTATTAACGCGTGGCTGAAAATCTGGAAAAACACACACACACACACACAACAACGTAATCTGCCAACACAAACATAAGGGCACGGAGATTGAGGTAGTACAAGTTTCTGTTAAAACAAAATTCACGAGTGAAAATCGGCAACTATAGTAGACAAATGCTGCTCTATATTCTTCACTTATGTAAAGTAGAGCACACTAATTCAAAGCAATAAGATACAATAATACAGTAGATAACAAGCAGGTTCCCCTGGAAAAGCCAAATAACAGAAAATCTCTGATGCCACTGCCACTGCCACTGTATATCAGAAGAGTGGTTCTTTCCGGTGCCAAAGACCCTGTGAAATTTCACATCATTCATGTGATGGTGCTCAATAAACAAAGATATTAAAATTCAGAGTCAAAAGATATTTAATGATCCGCGCTGCGTCCCTTACTAAGGCTCGCTTGTTTGGAGGAAAACGTTTTCCGGAAAATGTTTTCCCCATTTTCCGTTGTTTGTTAAGCACCGGAAAAAAGGGCAAATGTTTTCTGTTTGTTAAGCACCGGAAATGGGGTAAATGTTTTCTGGAAAATGTTCTCCCAACTTTTTTAAGTAAAATGGTTACGGATGTCACATGCGCGTTTCATTTTCCAGAAAATATTAACACCCTAAGTCACACACCCAACTCCCCACGCTACCCTCTGCACCTCCACCTCCAACCCCACTCCCTCCATCCATCCCATCCCCACCCCCTCCCTTACCCTCCAGCCCGGCAAATAGACATCCACGGAAATTTCCCCAACCACCCCCGCCCCCTACCGCCCCTCAATTTTTTAAAAAAATACTCATATTAAAATTATTTTTTAACAACTCCCCTGCCCCTACCCATCCTCTGAAAAGAAAAGATTTCTTTCTTCATTTTAACATTAGTTTTTAACAACTCCCCCACCCTTACCCTACCACCCACCCAACTCACCATTCCCCACCCCCACCACATATTGACCCCTACCCTTACCCACCCCACTTCCATCACCCTACCCCCTACCCTACCGACCCCCACTTCCATCACCCTATCTTTCTCATATTGTGTTTTCACGGGTAAATATTTTTCTTAAATATATCAAACACATGAAAATGTCTTTGGAAAATATTTTCTTTAAATTTACCAAACAACCCAAACCATGTTTATGTCATTTTCCAGTAAATCATTTTTCGGAAGTCATTTTACGCGAAACAAACGGAGCCTAAATGTCCATTTCTTCAAACAAAATTGTCCCAAAATGAATATCCATGTTTTGGTGTACATAATAAACCTCCCTTGTCAACAGAGTATAAAGGTATATATGTAACCAAAGGTGCTTAAACAGGCCTGAAAGCCCTTATCAAGTGAAATTTCAAGCTACCAGATCACTCTATAAGCTTAATTACTAAACAACAACTCCTGATATCTTGGTCTCTCATGCTACCAGCTTACTCTTAAGCTACACGTATTCATGTCTCATTGCTTAAGACGAAGGCAAGGAACGAGGTAGTAGATGAGAATGATTTCCCAGAAAATTCCACAAAAGAAGTTCAACGAGTCACATACCTGAGTTATTTGGATCGATGCAAAAAGAGAATCAAGAATGAAGTTTTGATTCATTGGCAAGGTCTTACAATTCAGCAACTAAACAGCAAGAAAATCTGCAACTAAACTCAATGAGTACTCCTAAATCATGAGCAGTTTGAATGACTCAAAAATACAAACAGTGGGTAATGGAGCTTCTCCCTGTTAATTTCATGGAAAATAAAGATACTTATAGGGAGTTAAACTGAACCAAAACCACTACTCTAAAAACAGCCACCGCATAGATGTAAAAATCTCCTAATCTCTAAGCAATTACTCCTGATATATCGGGTTACATTAAACAATCAAACTACGAAGTAATTGGTCTCGCACTTAAAGTGACCAATTGTACTGAAATACAAAATTTTACCTAAGACCTTGTATATATTCAAAGATAAAAACCTCGAGAATAACCTTGTACATATTCAAATGCTTTTGTATCAACATGAAGCAAGATTGTATATGCAAGAATATCTCTCAAAATGCAACCCAATGAAGGCCTCAAGAGAATGTAATTAGTGTACACAAAAAGGTCTGATCATTGTAGGATTGAAGGTTTTACGAACAATCACGAACAAAGGACATCAAGTCAGATCTTCTATTATGCCAGCAGATGATCCCATCCTCGTACAATAAAAACTTAAAAGTATGAAGCAGAAATATAGATATTTATAGATTATGAACAGAAGGAAGATCTAATAAAACATTTAAATTGGAATGGAATGGCGGAGAGCTATTGACTTGAGACACAGAATTAAAGACTGGAAATTTGATCTTGCATTAGAAACTATAGAGGCAATTGACAGAGATGAGTCCAAACCAACCTATGTAATCATCCAGCCGAATCTGAACAGAGGTAATCCACATACACGTCTTCAGCTAATCTGATAGTGGTAACTGAAATGAAAACCCACTGTACTTGATGTCTGATTTCCTTAATTTGACATAAAGTCCTTAGTCCCCTCACATATTGCTGTTTTGTTGGATACACAAAAAAACATAAATAAATAAAATGAAAATAAGCTATCAAAATTCAGATAGATGCATATAAAAAACTAATATGATGTCATTCTGCGAGTTTGACATCATATAGTTGATTGAATTGCACCTCAACCCAAGGAAATTAGTCCCGATAACAGCAATAGTAAGGAAGAAACATCATTAGCATTCCCATAAATATGCATGATACATCTTCGCCAAACTGCCCAAAAGATGAAATTTGAAAACGGAAGTACTCAACATGATAAGACAAACCAGCTAAATCAAGAACACACAGTCACCCATAATGCATATCTCCAACGAAACAAAATTTCAAGTTAGAACACAGAATAATAAAATTAATGTTGAAGAAAGAGAGCAAATATCAGTATTAGGATTCACCTTAATATGCAAAATATATAACAAAAAAACAAGCTACGCCATGAGCAGTGACTGACAAAAAAAAGGTCAATCGAATCGGTTGTAAAAAGAAGCTAAACATTATTGTCCCCTAATAACACAAGTTAGTTGCAAGAACGTTGTGCCAAAAAAAATAAAAAATCCCACAGCTCACCCGTTAAATATTTGGGTACTTCTGCTAGAATCTTATTACCACCCTAGGTTTAAACATCCCTTAGGCTATAAACAATATTACATGACACATACAAATGAAGCAAGCCAACCAATATATACATATAAAGTCATGCAAAGAAGGCAATGCTTGATTGCGAAACTAAATGCAAATGGTGCTATCTTAGAGAAGTTAAAGGTCAACAATAGCTATGCCATGTTATCATCAAATAAACTGCAGTTCATACGACAATAAAAGAACGCAACGATTACTCCAACATTATGATATAATCATCCAAAACAAGTTAACAAGTTTCACAAAAGACCTTTTCCATTTCTCTTTACTAAATCACATGAAATCACCAAAAGCACAATCATGATTTGTAAATTAGCTCATTATATCAACATAAAATCCAACAGATAATAAAACTAAAGTTTCATAATTAAGGGCACCTAATGCTTTCCATCTTCAGCAGCACTCTCTTCTTTCCCGAGGATGACAACTAATTTCTTCAAGATCACTTCTGTAGGCTGGTGAGAATTCTCAACAGCCTTTGATATTGGTTGCCATCTCTCTCCGTGCTTCGGCTCTGCCGCTATGCACTTTCTCACAACTTCCTTCTGGGTCTCATCAGTTCCATGCTGGAGTTCAAACTTGTAAAGCCAAGCCCAAAAGTCTCCAATATCCGGTGCCACGTGACTGCCCTGTTGAGCCAACTCCGAGCTTTGTCGACCTTTCTGTCATCATGCCAAAACAATTTTGCTACACAGCAGTGATAACATGGGGATCATGATCACATTTCTTAAGTGCATCAATGCTCTTAGTTTTCGTTGGGGTCGTGGAGCCATCTCAACTGAAGCAGCCCATAAAATACCACTGTTTGGGCACTCCTGCAATGCTTTTGCCATTAAACTATCAGCTTCTTTCTTCGAACCATGTCGAGATTCAGCCCGTACAGCAGCAAGCCAGAGCTCAGGGTTTGAAGGTTCTTCTTCCTAGCCATTGTAAGAACAGCCCTAGCTTTACTTATCCCATTCATTCTCCCATCAAGGTTAGCAGTGAAAGCCAAAGTGGAGTGGACTTGGGCAGTGCTTCAAACCAAGTTCATATGCTTCCTTAGCCTTATGCAAGGAACCGAGTCTCTCCTCCAGCTGCCCAAGCATCAACCACAGCTTGAAGAATGAAGGGAAGAGTTTCAGCCTTCATCAAGCAACCTCCTTTCTTCAGAAGGGTTTCCCAGTTCTCTCTCCACAATAGCAGACTTCATCCATACTCTCTCTGTGCCTCCCCTTTCACGAGCTTTAGAAAGCAGCATTCTAGCCCTTTGCGGCTCATTGTTCTCAAATTCTAGCTTAAATGCAGCAAGCCAAATCTCCTCCGAATTGGGAATCGCAGCATATGCTTCCTGAAGAATAGCTCTAGCTGACGGCACATCCCCAGCAAGCCACTTCTCTTTGGCACCCATTAACCACAATACTTCAGCCTGTGGCCTGTAAGTAACTGCTCTACGAAGTATCACATCAAGAGACTCCCTAGTACCGTGGCTCTTCTCAAGTTGTGCTGCTTTAAGCCATATACTTTTCTTGGTTAAGAAAACAGTAAGGGCATGAGTATATATCGCCCTAGCAGTTTCAATGGAACCCCTTTTTGGCACTCCTCTGCATCTGCAACCCATGTCCTCTTCCGGTCTTCTTCTTCCACTCCAATCCCAATAGTATGGCTTATAATCGCACCACAAGTTGCCACCGATCCAGATCTTTCAGCTGCCTCTGCTTCCTTCATCCAAGCTTCTCTGTCAATCTCCACTCCTTCTCTCTGCAAAGCCCTAATACCCCTTTCTATAAGCTTTCCGGCCATGGTATTATTCCATGAGCTTCCCTCCAGCTTGGCAGCAGAGATCCAAATAGCTGGCTCTTTAGGGAGCTTCTCTCTTGCCTTATTCAAAACCTTCTTAGCATTATCGTAGGTTTCCAATCTGGCCAAAGCAAGCCACAAATCCACATGTAATGGGCAGCACTCCACAGCCCTCTGAAGCAAAAGCTTCGCATCATCCTCACTGGCCAGTTCCACAACTGCTTTCCATAGCCGAACAGAGTCGGGTATATTCTCAAGCCCTTTCCTATAAACTCTACTCTTACTTGAATCATCACGCTCCAACTTTGCAGCCTCCATCCATAACTTCACTGAATTAGGATTAGCTTTTACACCTTTAGCCATGATAGCCTTAGCTTCCTCAGGATTAGACAACCGACATGCCTCAATCCAAATATCCTCACTCGTGGGACACTCTTCACACCCTTTCTTTATCAAATCCCTTGCCAACTGGAGCTTCCCAGCAATTTCCTCTAACCTCGCAGCTGCAAGCCACCCAGGCGGATGCTTCGGGTTTGTCTGAATAACAGACTTCAGCAACATCCTAGCCTTCTTAATATTAGAAATCTCAGCGTCACTAGTAATTTGCATGCTCTTCAAATCCGTTAAATACCCTTTTGGATCAACAACAGTTAATCCCGAAACAGAATCCGATAATCTATCTAACTTTAAAGACAAAACAGTACCTCTTCCTTCACCAACAGCAGTCAAATCAGTAACTGGGGTTTGAGCCCAAGGCGTTTCAGTCCCACCTGCAGCCTACTCTTTTCGGGTCCAATGCAGATGCATGCTCTTTCTCTTTCCTAGCCTTTTCGAGTAAAGTATCGGGTACAGGCACATAACTCTCAAACCTCTTCTTCTTATTCCTCGACGAGTAATCTCCGATTTCAGGTATACTTTCCCACTCCTCAGTCGACAGTGTAACCAATTTCCTCTTAAGATCAGCAAACTGTTCAGTAATCTTAGGTTTGAAGCCCTGTATTTTTCAATCTCTTCCTTTAATCTGGCTTCTCTCCTATCTTCCTTCTCGAATCCATCTCTCTTATCTATCTCATCCCACACGGCGTCAGCTTCTTTATCCTCCTCATCGTACTCCGCCGAGGCAAACAAACCAACATCGTTTCTTCAAACTCATCAAACTTTTGATTCTCATCGTAACCTTTCTCCTCAGCATCCTCCTCTTCTTCTTCCTCCCCAGCGCCCTTCCCTCGCCCCACGGCCGACACCTGCCGGGCCGGCAGCACCAGGGGCGGCAGCTGCAGACCGGTCAGGGAGGTCGGGAGCAGCACGAGCCGGTCCAATATCAGAACGAGTGGTGAATCCAGTGGCACCACGACCGAGCCCAGCGACATAATTCGCCGGAGGCTTCGTATTCAGAAACTCTAACCTATTACTCTTTGGGGCAACCGGAGCTTGCATACCTCCGATTAGAGGGAAGTGTAGGGTTAGGGTTGAATTTCGTCTCACGCCGAGGTTAGCGATTGATGTGGCGGTGGGCCGACGGCGACGGTAAAGATCTAGCGGAGTGGAAAATGCGTTGTAAGAGAACAGGAACACCGGATTTGGACTGAATTTCTTGCTTTAGGTTTCGACGGAGGTGGAATTAGGATCGACGTCAAGGGATAGGATTTTGTTATCACCGATCTACACGAACACCATGGTGAATTATGAGTGCGAAGAAGAAATTAGGGCTCAGTAACACAGAACAATATTTGGAGGAACAGAACAGATACCCCTAGGGCGGTTCAAGGAGTTATTGCAAAATTGACACGCCGTTCTTATAGATTTTATCAATTTAACTTGTAATTTTGGAAACATTAAATGTGTGTTGGCTACTTAAACATATTAAAAATTTTGATACAATTTTTTTTAACACCCGTTAAAAACATAACTAGACACTCCAAAATATAATCCATCGTGAATCTTTGTAACCTGCGTTATTTTGTTTTAACACCATAAAATTATATGGAAACAAAATCTCTTGTATGGCTAAAGTCCAAAAAACCATGTTTTGAGCAAGTTAGAAGCATGACAAGGTAACATGGACAAGAACAGAGAAATTTGGGCTGCAACTATAGTCATGGAAATATGGTTTGAAACATGGCCTAATAATGGAATGAACACGTGAAACTTAAAAGGATAATGATATGTATAGTGAAAACTCAAAGGGAAAACTCATAGTGAAACACTATAATCCGTTGGATTGTAATAAATGTTTGTGAGCCCCACTAATAAAAACTCATCCAATGGTTTAAAGTGTTTCACTATGAATTTTCCCTTTGAGTTTTTTCTATGTGTATCATTGTCCAACTTAAAATACTTCTACACCGATATATTATTAACATTATCAAGTACTCATGTGGAAACAAACATGAACAAGACATAGAAAGAAGGAAGATAAAGAAAAGTGGACATATTACATGCTTTTTAGTAGGGATGGCAATTTCACCGAACCCGACCCGTTTCCGAGACTTTTCGGCCCAAGCGGGGCGGGTTTGGTAGCTAATTTTCAAAACCCGTCGGGTTCGGGTCCGGGTTTGGTAAAGCAGTCCACCCCGCCCGGACCCGACCCGCGTAGCATGTTGGCATGTGCTTTTCCTGTTATACCCTTATGATATCCCATTATAACTTCCACAACCTAGTATATATACACAGAGAAGTTGCATTTGTCCAGATAGGGTTTCCATTTGCGCCGTTATTGAGCAGAGACAAGAATCAGCGATTACAATTAGAGTCGGCGACATCTAGCAGTTGCGGCTCCGGCTATCTCGTTCTCTGCAATCGTCGCCGTCTTCCTCTCCAACGGTAAGTCATTCCTTCTCTTCTCTCTCTCTCTCTCTCCCTCTTTGCGATTCACTCCTGCCTTCTGCGATAATCAAGAACCCAAAGCCGAAAACCCCAAATTCAATAACCCAAAACTGGAAATTGAAATCTCCTACACATCTGGGTTTTGAAATTTGATTAATTTGATTTTTGGTGTATTCGATGCTTTTTGGGAGTACAACTCTAGGGTGACTTTAGGTTGGGCTAAACATGAAAAAAAAATGCTCTGGCGATTTCGGGCCGGGTACGGGCGGATACGGGTTCACCATCATACGGGCCGGGCCGGGTTTGGTACTAAGACGTGTTACTTCGGGTCGGGTCGGGGTTTAGTCAAACCCGGCCCGTATCCGACCCGTTGCCATCCCTACTTTTTAGAAATGCAACAATTTCCATGCAATAATCTTGATATAAAGCCTTGAAATCAACACACAATGAGCATGGATAATACGTAGACATGTTAAATCAAATGATCATACATTTATGGTATCTCTAACATGTGTGAATACCCCTTTCCGATGAAGCGACGCATGGGACGTATCTTGTGATTATTTTTATTTACAAAAGGAATATTCTTAACGACATTAAAATTATGAGAGTCGCCACGCCGTTTTAATTAAAGCCAAAACATTGAAAAAAGCATTTTTAGTGGGTTCGGGGGTCAAATTACAACAAGAGAAGAATATTGAACGTTATCACTCCTATTGCCCGAATTGATCGGTCTTTCTATCATGATGAATGTGTTAGTAGTGTGTTAGTGATTTAGACCGGATCCGAAGATTGCCTACGTTCCTCTCAATGTGAGAAGCTCAGGTCAGTGTAGTTCGCGTCAGAATTTAGAATAGGCAGAAGAATCGGGATCATGCATAATGAGGGGGAAATTTACCTAAAGTTTAGGGTTTAGAAATAGTTTCTAGATCATCCTCGGGTTGATGAACCCTAGATCATCATCGGCTATGAAATAACATGCAAACATGAAGATCGCAACCCTAAATATAGCATAAATAAGGTTTTAATCTATGAACACGATGAACATATTATGAACATATGAATGAACATGCAAAGCATATGAAGAAACTATGAATAAACATGCAAGAACATGAATATTATGAAGAACACATGAATAAACATATTAAGAATATGAATATCAAAGATCTACATTAAAAATAATGCAAGAACATGAAGAAAAAGTTAGAAAACTTACCTTTGTTGGCAAGAAATAAACCTTGATCTCCTTGAGTGTTTGAATGATTAATTAGGAGAAAATTGTGTTTAAGAACTCTAAAATTCGGACTTCAAGCTCTCAAACCCGGGATCCCAAACTAATGGAATGGAATAAGTTTATATAGTAAACTGATGGGAAGATCTGACGGCTGAGATCATCCGGAGCAAGGTTGGCCGCCTGGCCATGACTTAAGCCGGTGACAAGAGTGGCCGCGTGGCCAAGGTTGGGGCGTGGCAAGGTTGGCCGCGTGGCCAAGGATGCAGGCTGACGTGATTTTCAAGCTAGGGTTTCTGCATGGTTTTAAGGAAACCATAAATTACCTATTTTGATAGATTTTGTCATAAATGAGGTATTTCGGGAATCCAGGACAAGTATTTACAAGGTTTCTAATTCCTATAAAGTCCTTGTATTTTTGGGAAAGTCCTAATAAACTCATTTTTAGGTCGGGTACTAACAGTATCCCCTCGGCGACGCTTCTTGCAAGGCAATGTGGGGTCGACGATAAAAGAAGGATCCGTCTGAAACATGAGTTTCAAAACAGATGAAAGGTAAGGGAACGGCTGAACCTTGGCAGGCGACCTACGTATCCGCGGGGGAATCAAGCCAAACGTAGTTCAAATCTGATGGGAAATTGGGAATGACTGTCCTCTGATGGGGAGCAACGTCTTCTGCTGGGGAAAATGCACCTGCTGGGGATGATAGATGACCGCGTCGGTCGGGTGGCTGAACCTTTTCAGGTTTCCTACGCATCCTCAGAGGAATCAAGCCGGTCGTAGTTCAGAGATTGGGGAAAACGAGACATCGGACTTCTGCTAGGGATAATAAACCTACGGGCACTATCCTGTATGAAGAACGAACATTCGTAAGAAAATGAAGTCATTTAAAGCAAGAGGGATAATGGGACAATAAAGACTACGCTGTCTAAATAATTCCGAGGTGGAGTAATAAATGCTGAGGTAAACGCAAACAGAAACGCCCGGGTTTCTGCCGACCGCGCTAAAATAATGGATGCTGGATATCTCGCAACAGAAACGCCGAAGCTCCTGCTGACCGCCAAAATAATAGATGCTGGATCTCTCGCAAACAGAAACGCCGAGGCTTCTGCAAATCGCGATCGATCTAGGATGCGTATGTTATAGAGGCGCCGAAGTCTCTGCGATCATACAAATCCTCAGCAAATATTAGGAAACTGCTAAAATAATAGATGCAGGATCTCTCGCAAACAGAAACGCCGAGGCTTCTGCCAGTCGCGATCGATCTAGGATGCGTATGTCATAGAGGCGCCGAAGTCTCTACAATCATACGGATCCTAAGCAAATATTCGGTGACTGCTAAAATAATAGATGCTGGATCTCTCGTAAACAGAAACGCTGAGGCTTCTGCCAATCGCGATCGATCTAGGATGCGTATGTCATAGAGGCGCCGAAGTCTCTACAATCATACGGATCCTAAGCAAATATTCGGTGACTGCTAAAATAATAGATGCTGGATATCTCGCAAACAGAAACGCCGAGGCTTCTGCCAATCGCGATCGATCTAGGATGCGTACGTCATAGAGGCGCCGAAGTCTCTACAACCATACGAATCCTAAGCAAATATTCGGTGACTGCTAAAATAATAGATGCTGGATCTCTCGCAAACAGAAACGCCGAGGCTTCTGCCAATCGCGATCGATCTAGGATGCGTACGTCATAGAGGCGCCGAAGTCTCTACAACCATACGAATCCTAAGCAAATATTCGGTGACTGCTAAAATAATAGATGCTGGATCTCTCGCAAACAGAAACGCCGAGGCTTCTGCCAATCGCGATCGATCTAGGATGCGTACGTCATAGAGGCGCCGAAGTCTCTACAACCATACGAATCCTAAGCAAATATTAGGAAATGCTAAAATAATAGATGATGGATCTCTCGCAAGCAGAAGCGCCGAGGCTTCTGCCAATCGCGATCGATCTAGGATGCGTACGTCATACAGGCGCCGAAGTCTCTACAACCACACGAATCCTAAGCAAATATTAGGAAATGCTAAAATAATAGATGCTGGATCTCTCGCAAACAGAAACGCCGAGGCTTCTGCCAGTCGCGATTGATCTAGGATGCGTATGTCATAGAGGCGCCGAAGTCTCTACAATCATACGGATCCTAAGCAAATATTCGGTGACTGCTAAAATAATAGATGCTGGATCTCTCGCAAACAGAAACGCCGAGGCTTCTGCCAATCGCGATCGATCTAGGATGCGTATGTCATAGAGGCGCCGAAGTCTCTACAATCATACGGATCCTAAGCAAATATTCGGTGACTGCTAAAATAATAGATGTTGGATCTCTCGCAAACAGAAACTCCGAGGCTTCTGCCAATTGCGATCGATCTAGGATGCGTACGTCATAGAGGCGCCGAAGTCTCTACAACCATACGAATCCTAAGCAAATATTAGGAAATGCTAAAATAATAGATGCTGGATCTCTCGCAAACAGAAACACCGAGGCTTCTGCCAATCGCGATCGATCTAGGATGCGTATGTCATAGAGGCACCGAAGTCTCTACAACCATACGAATCCTAAGCAAATATTAGGAAATGCTAAAATAATAGATGCTGGATCTCTCGCAAACAGAAACGCCGAGGCTTCTGCCAATCGCGATCGATCTAGGATGCGTATGTCATAGAGGCGCCGAAGTCTCTACAACCATACGAATCCTAAGCAAATATTCGGTGACGAATGGAAATTTTAAGAGGCTTCCCGTACCCAAAGATAACGAACGTCAGTCAAAATAGCGTTAAGGGCACCTAAAATGAATTAAACGGACAAGATCAGGGCAAAAATGGGATTTTGTCTGAAGGGACAAGGTTGGCCGCGTGGCTAAGGTCACTGAATTGCAATAGTGGCTGCGTGGTCAAGGACGCTGAATGGTCGGATCTTCTTCACGCGGATCGCTGATCTAACGGCTGGGATCGCGAGGACAGAAGTGGTCGCGTGGCCAAGGTCGCCATCGGGCTGACTTCTTGGTCACAGCGCCAGAAAGCCCTTCCCTCTTCTCCTTCTTTCTTCTTCTTCTTCCCACCATTGTTGCCGAGCCTGTGCTGTGTTTACCTGCAGAGGATCAAGGCTCGTGGGTCCACAGTGACTGTGGGCAAACTGTGGGCGTCTCTGCCGGAAGGACCGGGCGGTTTGCGTGCTCGGATCGAGGCTATGGGGTTTGGCCCATTCTTTGACAGTGTCCGCATAGTTGGGGGTGTTGGGTATGCCCACATATATCTCAGTTTTTATGTAATAGGATTTATTAGATTTGATTGATCCATCACCTAAGTTTTATTTCATGGACTTTAGACCCACATGTTAGAAGTATTTATACTTCATTTTTTAAAGTTGTCAATTGTTATAGAATAGGCTTAGAAATAGGGCAAGAAGATCAAGATTCAAGAAAATCACATTTTGAGTTGAGCCATGCGCCTATGCGCCTTCTAGCGCGCGCATATAAGCATTCTTATAAGAAATGCTATGCGCCTCATTTTGATCATACGCGCCATGCGCCTCATATGTCTTAGCGCGCGCATTCTCAATGCGCCTCTTGGATCAATGTGCCTCAAAGTGTTTATTCAACACTCAGTGATTTATTGAAGACTCAAAAGACTTGAAGAGAATTCAAATTACGCCAATGATCCAATGGTGGTTAAAAGATGCATATGGGCCTAATCTGTTGACACGTGTTCACAACGGTCACATTTATGTTGAGTGTCAAAATGGCCATAATATATGCATGCTCCAATCAAAGAGCGACAGCTCATCTTATCCACAAGGATCTCCAACGGCTAGTTTTTTGAAGTTCACTATAAATACACCATAACTTCAACATTTTGAAGTTGCTGAGTTTTGCTAAGAATTTCAACAATTTCTCTCTCAAAGCATTTGTTGAAGATTGAAGATTGCCTTCGTTTTTCCAGAATTTCTCAAGAACATCTTCATACCTTCATCCTTAGCCCAGATCTTCAAGCTATAACACTTTAGTTTCATTGTGCTCTAAATCATAAAGATATAAAGAGCCTTGATACTAAAATCACACACGCACCTCTTTAAGTTTGATCACTTAGATCCATCTTTTAGAGATACACCGGTTATTGTTTTGGATTTGTTCATTCATAGAATATTAGATCTTGTGTTAGTGTAGAAGCTCAAAAGTTGTAATTTGTAACACTCACTCATTATATAAGATCTCCATTAGAAATCCAAGACTAACCATCTTGGTAGAGGACGTAGATCTTTCATTGATCGAACCTCTCCAAATAGCTTGTGTTATTATCTTGTCATTTACTTTCAAGTTATTATCTACACTCACTATTTGCTTGTTTACTCATTGTAGATTGATTGAACTGAATTGTGTTGTGTTGTTATTTCATTTGCCTTAGTTCCTTATTTCAACCACTTTGAGCCAAAATACTTAGAGTGTGTGTGCGCCCCTCTATCACACTTTGCGCCTATTTTCTTTACTAAATTCCGCTGTGCATTTCACTCACTCACTTAGGCACATTTCATAACGCTTACTTGATAAAGTGCGCATTTGCAATTGAGTTTATCAAGGGTACGAAAAGAATTTTAAAACAGCTATTCACCCCCCCTCTAGCTATTTTTCAAACCCTTCTTGCCCTTTGGGACCAACAAGTGGTATCAGAGCAAAGACCTTTATAAAACATTTTTCGTTTTTCAAGCTTAACAGCTTGGGTGCCGATTCTAAATGGCAAACTCAAAACCTATGGCAACTGCAAACTACACTCACGTTCCGGTCTTTGATGAAGATCATTTTGACGTGTGGAAATTCAGCATATTGACTCATCTCAACTCAATCGATGAAAGGCTCCATGACACCGTCGTTTATGGACCTTATATTCCGATGAAGGCGAATCCAAATCCACGCACAAATGTTGTTCAACCAACCGTCAAGAAACCAAGGGAAGAATGGACTGAGGAAGAAATTAGAAGAGTTGCAAATGATGGCAAAGCAAGAAACATTCTTCTAAGCACTCTAAGCACGGCTATGAAACAACAAGTCATGCATTGTGCTACTGCAAATGAGCTATGGGATGCTATTGAAGAGCATATAGAAGGAGACACGGTTTGCAAGGAGAACAAGAAATACGAAGTACAAAAGAGATTCAACAATTTTTCTCAACTCCCCGGTGAAACTTGAGGCAAACTTATGAACGCTACTGTGAAATTATCAATCTATGTATTTCACTTGGCATGAAGTTTACCAACAAAGATTTGAATGTAAATTTTCTACAAGCTTTTGGATCAAGATACCTACATAAATCTAGGGCTCTTGAAGACGCTGGAACTTTAGACGTATGGACATTAAGGAACCTTTATGCAAATCTCAAAGTTTACGAACTCAAACTCCAACGAATCAGCGAAACTGAAGGAAAGTCAAAATCTATGGCTATGGTGGCGCACAGAGAAACTGCGCCTGCACCTGCGCCTGTTCCTGCGCCTGTACAAGATGAGAAAAGTTCCGATCCCAAAATTTCCACTTCTGAGCTATTAGACATGGATGATGAAGACTTCGCTTTATTTGTGAAAAAATTTCAAAAGTTCAGAAAATTCTCAAGACCCGGCTCAACCAACAAATTTCAAGGATCTACCAGCAAAGTTCCTCAAAAGTTTTCAAGGAGCAGTGATTCAAAAAGGAAAGAAGATCTTGTTTGTTTTAATTGCAGGAAACCCGGACATTTTGCATCAAGCTGCCCGATCCCCAAATTTGAATATATGCAGAAGAAAAGCAGTCATACTCCCAAATTCACTCCCAAGTTCACTCGTCACAAGGGAATGATTGCTGAAGAAGAAGCACCAGCAAATGAGCACAACACTTGGATTGAAACAGACTCCGATGAGAGCGATGAAGATTCCGATGATGGACTCGTTTGTTTGATGGAAAATGATGATGAAGTTGATGCTTATGATTCTGATGATGACTTCTCCAAGGATGTTCCCGATATGAATGCCTTGAATAAACCTATCAAGAAATCTGCAGGTTTTCAAGAAGTGAAAAAGAAGAAAGGACTAACCATCAGCGAGCTCGTTGAACAAGGATTTCTCACTCCGGCTCAAAACGATGGTGGATTGTTATTCTCACGATGTGATCTTGGAGCAAGGAACAAATTGAGAAAAGGAGCATACATTAGACCTCAAGTTGAACCAACTGCTCCAATCTCCAAAATAAATGATGATGAAGTGATTGCTGAACAAGAAAAATTGTTCAAAAAGGCTGAAAAGGTAATCACTAGATTTGATAGTATGAAGGAAGCTTTAGCACTATCATGTGATGAAATTTCCCAGCTTAAGACCGAGAAATCTCTACTTAAATCTGAACTCACCCTCCTTAAGGAGCAGATAAAGAGCATGACTCCTCTTACTGTTAAAAACACTCTTTTAACAGAACAGAACTCACTTCTTAAAGTTCAAAACGATGAATTGGTTGCTCAAATTACTGATCTTAAAAAGATTACAAATGAGTGGTCCAACTCTCGTGTCACTATGGAGAATATATTTGAGTCCCAAAAAGTCAGTGGTGATAAAAGTGACTTGGGATTCTCATCAACTAGTGACAACTTTAAATGTGATGTCTGTGCTGAAAGAGATAGTGAATTTACCAACCAACAAACTTTTGAAATTTCCAAGGAAAAACATTCTAATTCAATGGGTAAAGGACAGGAAACAGTCAAGAGACAAACATTCCATTATGTCTACCCAACGAAGCAATTTGGGAAAGCTAATGGGAAAGATATAGCTACAGATGAACCATCTCCTAGCAAAATCATTCTTGAAAATAGGTGCGCTCCTTCTCCGAGTGCTCATTATGCGCCTAAGAGCCACGCGCCTCATCGCCGTGCGCCTCCTAGCCCTATGCGCCCTCCGAGAAAAAGCGCTCCAAAATTTCAAAAGAAAGATTTCGTTAAGGCTAGTTCATCTGACCCAAAAAAGAATGCCATCCCCAAGAAAAGTAAAGAGTTTGTGAAAACTCACGTGATTGGTGGCTTTCATCATTGTTCCATTTGTGATTGTTCAGGACACAAGGCCGTGGAATGCCTTTTGCTATTCACTCCCAATGCCAAAGGACGTAAAAATCCTAAGGTCAAGCAAGAGTGGGTTGTCAAAAGTTGCTAACCCTAGGACCCAAAAGGAATAAAGGGGACCTGCTTAAATGTCTATATTTCAGGTTCTTTGTTTCATGGCTGGATCTTCAAAAGCTAGAAATTATGAATGGATTCTCGATAGTGGGTGTTCAAGACACATGACTGGAGATGAATCCTTATTAGAAGATGTCCATGAAGAAAGAGGTCCCTCCGTAACATTTGGCGATAATAACAAAGGTCAAGTTGTAGCATATGGAAAGCTCAAGAAAGACAAAGTGTGCATTGAAAGAGTCTCACTCGTCGAAGGGCTCAAGCACAACTTATTATCCATATCTCAATTCTGCGACAAAGGATTAGAATGCCATTTCACTTCAACGCAATGTCTTATCAAGAATGGAAAAACTGGAGCTATCTTACTCACGGGATATCGTAAGACAAATATTTATATTATTGATTTCCATAGTATGAACTCTAGTACTAATCTTTGTTTTGTAGCAAAAAGTGTGAACGAAAATAGTTGGCTGTGGCACAAGCGCTTAAGTCACTTGAACTTCAAGTATCTATCTAAACTCAGCAG
Source organism: Campanula takesimana (assembly GCA_026119855.1). NCBI lineage: Eukaryota > Viridiplantae > Streptophyta > Magnoliopsida > Asterales > Campanulaceae > Campanula > Campanula takesimana. The sequence continues at coordinate 60,660 of JAOWBW010002468.1, read as the reverse complement.
GAATAATCTTGTCAAAGGACTTCCCAAGGTTGCTGATCATCATGACAAAAAGTGCACCGCATGTCAACTTGGCAAACAACCGAAGCAGTCATTTTCAAGCAAGTCAAATCCTTCAACTACAAGATATTTGCAACTGCTTCACATTGATCTATTTGGACCAGTTTCCACCGCAAGCATTCGAAGAAACAAGTATACTCTAGTTGTGGTGGATGACTATTCAAAATATACATGGGTAGAGATGATGATTACAAAAGATGATTGTTATGATATTCTCACTACCTTATTTCGACTGCTCCAAACCCAAAAAGAAGATGACATCGTTAGTGTTCGATCCGACAACGGAACAGAATTCAAGAACAACGGTGTTGCTCGATATTGTGAAGATCATGGGATAGATCACAACTTTTCAACCGCCGGAGTCCCTCAACAAAATGGCGTTGTTGAACGAAAGAATAGAACGTTGATTGAAGCGGAAAAGACGATGATAGCTGAAGCTAAATTGCCTAAGTACTTTTGGGAAGAAGCTATTAACACTGCATGTTTTACTCAAAATCGTTCCCTCATCAACAAACTTCACAACAAGACTCCGTATGAACTTTGGCGTGGTAGAACTCCCAACATTGCATTCTTCAAGATCTTTGGTTGCAAATGTTACATCCTCTACAACGGAAACGAACATAGAGGTAAATTTGATGCCAAAGCCGACGAAGGTATTTTTGTTGGGTATGCCAAACACTCTAAAGCTTTTCGTGTTTTTAATAGAACTACATTAGTGATAGTTGAATCTGTACATGTTACATTTGATGAACATTCTCTCCTTGAGCCACATTTGGCTCCAAATGTTGCTGATGATTCTGTTGAGCTAAATGATACAGGTGCTCCTATTTATGTTGCGCCCACTCAAAATCAGAATCTATCAACACAAGGGAATCCGTGCGCTTAATCCAATGTATAATGCGCCTGGTGAATCCTCTATTGCGCCTCATTCCAATGATGCGTCTCATGATTCCTCTCACGCGCCTATTTCTACTGCTGCATCTGGTGTTGACCCAAATTTCAATTCTGAGCCAGTTCAACCCCTAAATTTTGATGATTTAGAATCTGGTGAAGATGTACCAATTGAAGACCTTCAAGTTACTACGACTCAATAATTTACCTCCTGAAATTCGTGAAGTTAGAGGTCACCCAATTGCTAACATCATTGGTGATCTACAAGTTGGTGTTCGTACAAGGAGAGCTACAAACTTTGATGCTTACACTGCTTTTATCTCTCAAATTGAACCGAAGAAGGCTGATGAAGCGCTCCAAGATCCTAATTGGGTTGTTGCAATGCAAGAAAAACTCAATCAATTTGAACGATGTAAGGTTTGGACTCTAGTTCCAAGACCAAATGATCAAGGAGTGATTGGTACGAAATGGGTGTTCAGAAACAAGATGGATGAGAATGGAACCATCACGAGAAACAAAGCAAGATTGGTTGCACAAGGCTATAGGCAAGAAGAAGGAATTGACTACGATGAAACTTTCGCGCCCGTAGCAAGACTTGAAGCTATCAGATTATTTCTAGCTTACGCCGCTCACAAGAACTTCAAGTTATATCAAATGGATGTGAAGAGCGCGTTTCTAAATGGTGAACTTCAAGAACAAGTCTATGTTGCTCAACCACCTGGGTTTGAAGATTCACAATTTCCAAATCATGTGTACAAACTCCAGAAAGCTTTGTATGGACTCAAACAAGCACCAAGAGCATGGTATGATACACTATCAAAGTTTCTCATCGAAAAAGGCTTCACTCGCGGTAAAATCGATACAACTCTTTTCATTGTCAAACATAATGGTCATAAATTACTTGTTCAAATTTATGTTGATGATATTATATTTGCTTCTACTAATGAATTGTTGTGCAAGCGTTTTGATAAACTAATAAAGAGCAAGTTTGAAATGAGCATGATGGGAGAACTCACATTCTTCCTCGGGCTTCAAATCAAGCAAATGAGTGAAGGCATCTTTATCAATCAAGCCAAATACACAAAGGACTTAATCAAGAAGTTTGGACTTGAGAACGCTAAAGCATACGATACTCCAATGGCCACCGGCAACAAACTCGACAAAGATTTAAAAGGTAAACGTGTTGATCAAACGCTCTATCGAGGTATGATTGACTCACTCCTTTATCTTACTGCTAGTAGGCCTGATATTATGTTTAGTGTTTGTGTTTGTGCTCGTTATCAATCCGACCCTAGAGAAGCACACTTAATTGCTGTGAAACGTATTATAAGATATCTCTCTGGCACTGTTAACCTTGGACTTTGGTACACCAAAGATTCGAACTTTAAACTTGTAGGTTATTCAAATGCGGATTATGCAGCGTGCACAATTGATAGGAAAAGCACTAGTGGCACTTGTCATTTCCTCGGATATCGACTTGTGTCATGGGCAAGTAAGAAACAAGCTTCTGTAACTGTCTCAACAACCGAAGCCGAATATATCGCTGCGGGAAGTTGTTGTTGTCAAATACTCTGGATGAAGCAGCAATTGGTGGACTATGATATCGTCGAAGAAAATTGTCCCATCTACTGCGACAATACATCAACAATTGCGATTTCTGAAAATCCTGTCATGCACTCAAAGACCAAGCACATCGACATCAAATATCACTTCCTCAAAGACCACGTGGAGAAAGGCAATATACAATTGGAACACGTGGGAACCGACTATCAAATCGCCGACATTCTAACGAAAGCACTCGACGCGAAACGGTTCATGTTTTTGAGAGGTAAAATGGGTATGCTTGAACTCAACTAAATTCAATATAGTTTTGTCAATACTCATAATTTTATGTTGTGTTGAGTTATGAGTATATTAGGTACAAATGTTAGATCAATTTTTCAAAGTTTCAAGGAAACTATGCGCCATCTATACGCCTTACTAACTGCGCCCAACACTTATTTCTGCGCGCTCAATCTCTATGCGCCTAGCATCTCCTGCGCGCCTATCATCCATGCGCGCCTAGCATCCAATGCGCTTCAAACGCTTATGCGCCCTCAACCATCTTTGCGCGCCTTGATGAGTAATGCGCCTTGATGAGTAATTCGCCCCTTCATGCACTCATTAACTATTGCGGCTCAATCAATTCTCAAAATTTAATATCAATGATTGAACGTATTAAATACACAAATACCAGGTATGTTTATTCTGTTCATTTATTATTGGAATTTTTGTCTTTTGACATTCCATTAATTGTTCAAGGGTTCTTGTGCAATTAAATTTTTCCCTCGTTTTACGTTTTTCGAAAAATTATATTTTCTGGGGATATATTTCTTGCACGCCAAACTTACACCAAAATAGATGTTTTTGGGGTTCGTGCAAAAATTAGTCAAAATTGCTCATACACTTAAAGGGAAAGTGGAGCAGTTTTTCTTTTACCCAAAATATCACATCATGACACTTTAGGTCATTCAGCCATTAATGCCCCTCAAATCCCAAAAATCCCTCATAAATGCGCCGTACTTTCATGTCATAATTAGCCGTCTTTTTTTCAAAACCCCTCATTAATGCAAATCTTTTCAACTTCCCATCTTTTTAAATTTTTTTGACTGTATTTTTTCTTTATCTGTGCAAAATTTTAAAACCTAACCTATATATATCAATCATCACCTACTCCCTCCCTTACCAACTTAGACTCTCCTCTCTCCAGTCTCTCTCTCTCCCCGACTTTCTCTTTTTCTCTCTCTATATATATTTCTCTTCTCTTCTTCTAAATCTCATTAATGGGTCCTAAGAAAGCTTCGAAATCTACACAAGACGAAATGGTATGGATTCTTAAACTCAAACTCTTTATATTTCTGGATTCTTTTTCGTTTTCTTCATTCTCTGTTCTTCATTTTTTTAAAAACCCGGATGCCCTCTTTCTTTGATTTTTCATGTTTCGGTTATCCGTTTTCAAAATCGTTTGTTAGGTTATGTTAATTTTATGATTTCGAGTCTTTATAGCTAAACTTTTCAACGATCAAGTCGTTATATTTCGCAAATCTGAAGATTTTCAATTTTTTTGACTTTTCGGTTTTTCGGATCTTTGAATCCATTTACTGGATTCGTTGTTGATTTCTACTTGTTTTGTTTTACATTGTTGTTATCCTTGTCTTCGTGCGGTCATTTTGATATATTGTATGCTTGATTTGGTGAAGTTTCACAAATTATGTGTTCTTGGTGTTCTTCGAGCACTCAAGGCATGTTCTTCGTGTTCTTCATTATTTTTGCTTGACTTGGGTTTCATAATTTTCAAAACTTGTTTTTCAAAATTTTCACGTTTTGATTCTGAAAAATTGCATATGTATGTTTGCATGTGTTTGTGAGTTTTTATACTAAGTTTAAATTTCTACATAGTAATGCGCCTATATATGAATTCATGCGCCTAGTATGATTATGCGCACATTGATATTATGCGCCTCAAAGAGATTCTTGCGCTCACATGCGTTTGCGCTTCAATCCTTCATGCGCCTAATATCATCATGCGCCTACACTTACTATGCGCCCCCAAATTCATACTTAGTCATTTTTTTATGCACAAATTTTCCTTAGTATATTTCATAGAACCATAAATATGCGCCCTGTATTTCTATGCGCCTCATAATTTCATGCGCCTACTATAATCATGCGCCTTGACTCACTGTACTCTCTTATGCGCCCATGACTCTCTGCGCCTAATTATTTTATGCGCCTAAAATTTTGTATGCGCCTAGTCCTCACTTTGCCTATTTATGATTCTATGCGCCTAATTCACACTAATTCCTTTCATTGTTTATCTTTTTCAGGATCTAAATAATATCAGACCTGGTGAAACCTTTGATTTAAACGAGCTAGCTGCTGATCCCATGGGTGTAGATGCCATGGAATATATCAGACTTGCTGGACTCCTTCCCTTATTCACTCCGGAGCAACCTTTCTACTCACCGCTCCTAGTTGATGAATTCTTCTCCACAGCTAAATTTGTGGAAATTCCAACTGATGTCGAAGGGATGGTGCGCTATCGGATACGCGTGGTGGTTCAAGATGTTGAAATCACTATGTCTGCTGGCACTATCAAAAAGATTGTCAACTTCAACACAACTGGCCCTTTGAGTGTTGCTGGAAAAATCAGTTCTTATTCAGACGCTGCCCAAAATATTATGGCGCGCTCTCTTCTTAAGATCCCTACTGTTCAAAACAATATCAAGACTGTGGAAATTAGAGATGGTGGTGATTTACTGGCGCATATTGCGCATCTGGTTGGCACTTCCATTATCTTCAAAACTGGAAATGTCAACAGATTTACTATGGAGCAGTGGGAATTCACAGCTGCTATTATGGCAAAGACCATCCTCAACTGGCCTCATATCTTATTCACGAATCTTCAGGACCAGATTGACAAGTACAATAAAAACAAAGCTGAGGGAAAGACGAAGTTCAAGACTCACTGCCGTATCCTAACAAAGATCTTTCTCTACTATCCTGCTCTTGCAAATTTCCTTTCTCAGAATCCAGCCTACCAAACCACTGATGTCCCTATTTTTGGTAAGGACAATTTAGTGATGAAAAGGTGCAGAAAGCGCATGGCCAAGCGCGCGCCAAGGGTGAAAGGAGCTCAGTTGGTAGATGAAGCCACTGATTCTGAAGAAGAAGCAGCTGGCGCAGATGGTGAAGAAGAAGCTACAGTAGTGCCACGCGCAGAATCTGGACCTATTCCTGGCGCAGTTAAAGGCAAAGGGATTGCTGAAGAACCAAGCAGACCTGCTAAGCGCCCCAGAACCGATACCGATTGAAACAAGCTGCTGATTTATCTAAATCTGAAAGGCGCAAAGGCGCAGGGTCTAGCGCTGATGCACGCGCGCCTGCTCCTGATGCGCCTCCAACTGTTCATGCGCCTTCATCTTCTGATCGACAACAAGTCAAAGATAAAATCTCTGCAGATTTATTTGGTGAAGATATTGAGGATCAACCTCAGGGGGAGCCAGAACCTTTAAGGCGCAAACCATCTTCTGTGCGCCCAAAGGCTCCTGCGCCTCATCCTGAAGAAATTTCTTCAAGTGCAGAATATATTCCATCTCCTCCCCGCGCTCCTACTCCGCGCCCCTCTACTCCTGCACCTCATCCTCCCACTCCTGATATGAGTGTGGTTATTTCTCTTCTGAAGCAACTCCAGCAAGGCCAGTCTCAAATGAACTCACAATTAGAGCTTCATACTTCAATGCTTACCCAGCAGGCTGATGAGATTGCTGCCATTAAGGGGGAGATAAAGCGCATAGATGCCAACATCAAGGACAAACACTTCCTGACCCCTCAACAGTGGAATGATGCTATTGATCAGATGAACGATTTATTCAAAGGCACTCTTGCTTCTCTTCACGAGCGAATTAGCGCTGGCATCCAAATCACCGATGGCCAAGATTTTATAAACGCTATAAAGGAAATAGAGTTGAACATAGCGGGGGATATAAGGAAACTGTTTGAAATGGTGGCTGGAGATAGCCATAAGTTATTGAGCGTTGTTGATAAGCTCAACGAAGTTAAGGATGAGCTACAAATCCTGGGACTATCTGTCTATGGCGCAGAACCAAATGATGAACCCAGCGCTGCTCCAATTGCTCCTGATTCACATGCGCCTGGATCTCATGCGCCCTCTTCCAGCCCTGCTCCTGCTCCTAGCGCGCATGTTGACATTAATTCCCTGCTTTCAAAGATTGAAGTCTTGAAGGAGTTAGTTGTCACCCACTTCAACGCCGCATACTCCAGCGCAGACAGGCGCTCAGATAGAATTCCTCTGACATTGTTTCAGCGCAGGCTGCCATTGAAGCAAACTTTCAGAACGTTGCTGAAAACGTCGCTCAACAGCAAGTCATTACTCAACGCACCATTGATGAATATCAAAACATCAATGTTGGTCATTTGCGCTACCTCAGAGACGGTGTCACGGACACTCATGGTTTAGTGAACCGTAGTCATTAGCTTGCAAAGCAAATTCAGCGCTCTGTTTCAGAGATCATTGAAGGATTGAAGGACGATGATGCGCCTCCCAACCCTTAGTTTCTATTTTGATTGTAAGTTATTATAATCTTTTGTAATAGAAACAACTTTTTGTGTTAGTAATTTTGTGCTTACTTGTTTTAGCACCTTTTGTTTTTGTTCTATTCAAAACTTGTAATCTGTAATTCCTACACCCCAAGTTTTAATGAGAACAATGCATCACTTATTATCAAACCTTGTTCACTCAAACTCCTTGTTTGTAGAACAATGATATTGTTTAAATTCACATGCATCATATTGAATTGTTTCATATTTTCATGCATTAAAGTTTAAACTTGGTTTAAACTCATTTCAAAACTAAAATTCATATATTATTTTGAATGTGTTGAACTATCGTTTCTATCTTTCCATATGTAATGTGTTATCCTTATTGGAATAGATTAGAAATCTATATCTTGGACTAGTGTGTGCATTAACTTGAGATATGAATTACCAATTTTATTCATTTGGACATGTTCTTATCAAGTATAATGTTTGTCCTTGATATAGTAGGTAATGGCATCAATCAAATAGGGGGAGATTGTTGGGTATGCCCACATATATCTCAGTTTTTATGTAATAGGATTTATTAGATTTGATTGATCCATCACCTAAGTTTTATTTCATGGACTTTAGACCCACATGTTAGAAGTATTTATACTTCATTTTTTTAAGTTGTCCATTGTTATAGAATAGGCTTAGAAATAGGGCAAGAAGATAAAGATTCAAGAAAATCACATTTTGAATTGAGCCATGCGCCTATGCGCCTATGCGCCATGCGCCTTCTAGCGCGCGCATATAAGCATTCTTATAAGAAATGCTATGCGCCTCATTTTGATCATACGCGCCATGCGCCTCATATGTCTTAGCGCGCGCATTCTCAATGCGCCTCTTGGCTCAACGCGCATCAAAGTGTTTATTCAACACTCAGTGATTTATTAAAGACTCAAAAGACTTGAAGAGAATTCAAATTACGCCAATGATCCAACGGTGGTTAAAAGATGCATATGGGCCTAATCTGTTGACACGTGTTCACAACGGTCACATTTATGTTGAGTGTCAAAATGGCCATAATATATGCATGCTCCAATCAAAGAGCGACATCTCATCTTATCCACAAGGATCTCCAACGGCTAGTTTTTTGAAGTTCACTATAAATACCCCATAACTTCAACATTTTGAAGTTGCTGAGTTTTGCTAAGAATTTCAAGAATTTCTCTCTCAAAGCATTTGTTGAAGATTTGAAGATTGCCTTCGTTTTTCCAGAATTTCTCAAGAACATCTTCATACCTTCATCCTTAGCCCAGATCTTCAAGCTATAACACTTTAGTTTCATTGTGCTCTAAATCATAAAGATCTAAAGAGCCTTGATACTAAAATCACACACGCACCTCTTTAAGTTTGATCACTTAGATCCATCTTTTAGAGATACACCGGTTATTGTTTTGGATTTGTTCATTCATAGAATATTAGATCTTGAGTTAGTGTAGAAGCTCAAAAGTTGTAATTTGTAACACTCACTCATTATATAAGATCTCTATTAGAAATCCAAGACTAACCATCTTGGTAGAGGACGTAGATCTTTCATTGATCGAACCTCTCCAAATAGCTTGTGTTATTATCTTGTCATTTACTTTCAAATTATTATCTACACTCACTATTTGCTTGTTTGCTCATTGTAGATTGATTGAACTGAATTGTGTTGTGTTGTTATTTCATTTGCCTTAGTTCCTTATTTCAACCACTTTGAGCCAAAATACTTAGAGTGTGTGTGCGCCCCTTTATCATACTTTGCGCCTATTTTCTTTACTAAATTCCGCTGTGCATTTCACTCACTCACTTAGGCGCATTTCATAACGCTTACTTGATAAAGTGCGCATTTGCAATTGAGTTTATCAAGGGTACGAAAAGAATTTTAAAACAGCTATTCACCCCCCCTAGCTATTTTTCATACCTTGTTGCCCTTTGGGACCAACAGGGGGTACTCTGAAGGTAGTGGCGGTGATAGAGGTGTGCAGGGAGTTCTGGTGGGACACCACCCATACCTTCCACTTCAGTTGGGGAGAGATTACCATCACACCGACGGATTTCGCGGCTATTACGGGGTTGAGGTTCACTGCTACCCCTTTGCCTTTTGATGAGAGCTTGGCGGAGCGGCGGGACTATAGGCAGGCTCTGTTGGGAGTTGACACTGATCTGGGAGGAGGTGTCAAGGGTTATGGAGTGGAGGCCGGGAAGGTGAACCGTTTGGTGGAGATGGATATTGAGGCCTTTGGTTAGGGGGGTATGATTTGGATTGCTTGGTCCGGCTGTTCTTATGGTACAGCTTTTCAGAGATCTTGTTTCCCAGTGGGGCTACTATCTGCAGGTACTCACTGTTAGGGGCTTTTGCGGACTTGGTTTGGCTGAGGTTTACCGGGCATTGGATCATTGCTCGAGGGCTAGCTCGTCGGCCTTTGACGGATTTTAGTTCGCCTTTGAGGTATGCTCTTGACTGCTCTTCTTTTCACTTGTTGAGATTTCTGCTCTATCTTTTGGTCTGAAATGTCCCTTTCATTGTATGCACAGGCGTGGGTGTACGAGATCTTCGGTGTCGCTCCTTTTCAGTTGGTGATGAGTGTCAACAAGGTTGTTCCCATCATGTCGTACTGGTGCAAGGGCAATAGGGCTCCTCCCCGCAGGAACCGGGATAGGAAGACGGTGGATGCTGCCGATCTGAGGAGGGCGTTTGCGATGTCCGAGCCTGTCGGGGTCAGGTTTTACCCATGGAGTCCGGCTAATGAGGCTTCGGTGGGTCCCTATGTAGTGGAGTTGACCGCTTCTAGGGTTCTGCTTGTGGGTCTCACCGGGGAGGCCATGTATCTCGGAGAAAGGGTGGTTCGTCAGCATAGGGCTGGTGCGTTACCGTGGGCTCCTTATGACCCTCCTCGGGATATGCTCCGTCCTGCGAGGTTGGCAAATTTCTTGGCTCCCACTCCGGCAGAGCATTACAGGGGGAGTGATGACTACGCCGGATATGTGCGGACTCGGTTGATCAGCCCTCAGGTACGGGATAGGATGTTGTCCGGAGAGGGGTCGAGCTCGGCCCGTTATGTAGGTAGGAGTCGGCCTTTGGTTGACATGCCCCTTCGCTCGAGTAGCGTGAGAGTGATGAGGGGCGGCCGGGAGGTGGAGCTTAGCTTGGAGCCGACTGATGCAGATCTTGTTGAGGAGACATTCATTCCTTCGCCCGACGCTGGGGTACGGCTTTGTGCTTTATATTAGTCACGTTCGCACACACTTATTTCTTTTTGTATTGTAATCATTGCCTTGGTTTCCCTTTCAGGTGACTCGGGAGGCATATATCCGTTCCGCTCGGCAGGAGAACGTGTTGATGCGTTTACTGAGGGAGGCGTACCATTCATGTACTTGTCAGAGGGACGACGTTGCGTCACCCCAGCATCGTGAGCGGTCTCCGAACGGTGCAGGCACTGGTGGTCGAGCGGTCCGGGGACAGAGTTCAGGTGCCGGTAGCTCTCGAGCTTTAGCGCGGCGTGGAGACACCACGGAGGAGGATTCCGATTAGGCGGGGCCCATCTTTCCATCTTTATTTCCTACACTGTTAGCTAGTAGAGACAAATATGTACTGGTCAAACATTTAACATGCATGTAAATATATTTATGAACTAAAATGAGAATGATTTTGTGACAACCTATCTGTACAAACTAATTATTTTACAATGCTCCTAATTTTTATACAATGCATGAGCCTCGGGGAGGGACAGGTACGTTGTTTGCATGGATCCGTTGCGAAGTGGGAGTAACGATCTGCGATTTCTGCATGGGGCGTGGCCGCGTGGCCAAGGCAAAGTCGGCCGCGTGGCCAAGAGCAATAGTGGCCGCGTGGCCGAGGACAATTGTGGCCGCGTGGCCAAGTCTGCCGCCGATTCTGGTTTTCCTTTTCCTGGCAAGAATTGGAGTTTGTTTAGAATTCGTACCAGCCACTCCTTTTGGGAAGTTTAGAGTTCCAATCACCAATTTGCTTGCTCTTTGCCATGGATCATGAGGCTAGGATCACAAGTCTTGAGAATAAAGTCTTTATAACCTCTTTGGAGAAGTGGGTTGCCAAACTTTCTGGTTCTAGTCGTAGGAAACTTGATGAACGGTATGGGATAAAGTGTCTTTGGTCACTTTTGCACATGAACTCCAATACCAACCTTTTGCAAGCCTATGGGAAATTTTGGAATAATACCCTCCATGTCTTCAACTTTTCATTCAACGAGATGACACCCACTTATGAGGACATCGCGGCACTTTGCGGCTACGAAAGGAAGGGTAAAGTTGCCTTGCCTTTTGACTTTGTTTGCTTAAGGGATAAGTTGATGACATTTGGCGTGCCCGCGGATGACCTTGATAGGTATGCTAGGGGCGGCCATGTTTACCTTTCTTGGATGCCACAACACTTTATGCACATGGACGTGGCTTCTGACCGTTCTTTGGACCATCTTGCACTATGCTTGTTTGCCTCTATTCTCTTCCCCTCTGAGGTTGGGTTTGCCAGTGAAGAGTGCTTGGGCGTGGTAAATTCCGCTCGTCTAGGCTATGACATTGTGCCGGCTATCCTTGGAGAGATGCTCTGTGGGATTTCCCATCTCGCGGCTAATGGGTGATACTAGGTTGGTAGAGGGGTTTAGACCCAGGAGGTATGGACAACATAGAGTTAGTTGGTCAGACCAAGAAGGCTTGGGAACTAAAGAGTTCTAAGGGACGAGCTCCAATGTTATAGACCTAAAGGGTAGACAGTTTTGTGATCCAAAGGGTTTAGGAGTTGAGACCTAAGGTGCGGATCGGATATGCTAGAGACCTACAAGGTAGGCGCTTGGTAGACTCAAATGGTCTTGGGATCTAAGGGATCGCTCAACAGGTTAGACTGAGTAGACCTAAGAGGTTGGAACGAGGAGGATAAGAGAGCTATGGCTTAGACAGGGTAAGAACGAGTATGTGTTGGTAGGTTTGAGATCTAAGAGATCGGGTAGGCTCGGGACCGGTAGGTTCGGGACCTAATGGGTCACTCTAAGGATTTGGCTTTGGTTAACCGGTTTAAGGTCTGACGTTTTGGGTAGAACCGGTTTGGGGCCTAAGGGGTCATGCTACGTACTTGCGGAAGGTCGAGCTAAGGGGTTATGATGTAACCTAGGTAAGACTCGCCGGGTTGGTTCGGGACCTAAGGAGTTTATGGTGTAACTTAGGCAATACTGACCGGGTAGGCTTGGGGCCTAGAGAGTTGAGGGTTTAGTCCTAAAGGTGCCCTAAAGTAAAGGATCGAGTCAACTCTGGGAATCATGTAGATGGGTCCCAGACGGACCGAAGATGTTTTTACAATTTTGTGGAGACCGAGCGTGCGGGTTTGTAAACAAAGTGTCGGGGAAGAGAAAACTTTTGAAAGTGTTATGATTTTATAAAGATGCCTTATAATTAATTACGATTCTAACAAATTCAAAGAGTCTGTCACGTGCTGAGTTTGATGAGGAGGGATGTCTTTCTGCTAATCATATCCCTGTTGAAGCCCCGGTATCCTCTGAGAAGCCATATAGTCGACCCATTCCGTTGGGGATGCTCTAGTTTGGGGAGCGGGTACCCTCCCTCCTTTGAGAAACTCTACGTCAAGCTTGATGATGAGGGATGCCCTTCTTCTAAGTATATTCTTGTTGGGACCTCGGTATTCTCCGAGAAAACACATAGTCGACCCATTCTGTTGGGGAAGCCCCAGTTCGATAAGGGTGTAGAGCGGGGTATCCTACCTCCTTTAAGACGCACCCTTTTTTTCTTCCTAGACCGCCCTTTCGGGTTTTCAATCTAGCGGGCATCTCTTTTGCGTCATCTTTTTTTTTTTTTTTTTTTTTTTGAAAATCATTCAGTCGACTCAAAAAAGGAAAAATAATTGTTTAAACATGCGGGGGCATTTTGGTGATAGTGAGAGGGAGAGAGAGATAGTACTCGCATTTTGACTCTTTGGACAATTGAGTGTATATAAAAGGAAGGAAGCCCCTGCTTGACAGAAAGTAAGTGTTTAGCTCTTTCCTAGATTGTAGAACAGAAGACTTGTCGAGACATTTGAAAATTGTTTTATTCAAGATTCTCATTTGATTGCTCGAGAATGGACCTCGTTGATTAGTTAATGAGTTATGGTTAATTGGTAAACAAGTAGCCTCAAATTAATAAATGTTTTGATCAATTGTGAGTGAAGAAGTCAGGAGTAGAAATATGGGGGAAGAGAGAAGAGAAAGAAAATTGGCTCGAGGTGGGTTGTGTATATTATGGACCGGACCCTAAGGTTGCCTACGTTCTCCTCAAGGTGAGGAGCTCAGGTCCGTGTAGTTCGGGGGAGGCCCGGATGATGATGAAGTTGGGGTTGAGTTTAGAGGTGTGAGGTTCGTTTAACTGAGGTAAGTTGTTCCTTGTCGAGGCAGGCTGCTTCATTGTAGCTCATTGCGGTGGCTTGCTCCATTCTAGATGTCATGGGCTGCTGGTGATGTGTTAATCTTCTTTGTGGGGAAAGAAAGAAAAATAAGGTATTTGAAGAAAAATAGAACATTTGAAGTGAAAAGAAAATGAGACTTTTACTTTTCCATGGTGATAGCCCCTTCTATTTTTTTATTTCTTTGTGCACACCCTTTTTTTTTTTTTTTTTTTTTTTGCCTAAGCCGTCCTTTCGGGTTTTCAACCTAGCGGGCTTCTTTTTTTGTGCGATGCTCTAATTTTTGCCTAGGTTTCCCTTTTGGTTTTCAACCTAGCGAGCCCTTTTTTTATTTATACATGAAACATTGGGAAAGACAAGCCCCTAGTTTGCTTTCGCCTCTCTCGATTGCGAGGTAGCTTCCTTATAGTTCAAGCGCCTTTTGCTGGCGGCGGGCATCCTAGCCCCTTGATTTTCACCGGTAGAGCTCCATTGGATTATCACGTGCACCAATTAATGGCATGAATGACTTCGTGCACTTGTCTTACATTTGCGATGGAATACGGACAGCCCCAGTGTAACGGTATGTAGTACTCATGAAGGGAACAAACCAACCTTTTAAATTGTGGCAGCATGGATGTCTATTTGATGATGAGCAACCGCAGTCCATTTCTTTGTCACGACCTTATAAAAAGGGGTCTAATGGTGGGATGAGAGGCGTATGAAGATAGTGTATGGGAGAAGGTGTATATAGAGAGTGTACATGAAGTGTGTACAAGGGGTGAGTGTATACAGAGAGTGTATGGGGGTAGAATGTAGAGAGAAGAGAAAGTGATTCGTTCATCCCAATTGATCGAAGCATTTGTTATTTTGAGATTAATCGTTTACTTGGTTATGTGAATGGTTTGTGGGTCCATTTACTTTTTAATGAGTCGTCATTAATGAGTAAGATTAAGATTAATTCATCATATAAAGACATAGCAATCAAGCGAAAATGGTGAATAAGACAATTTTCATGAAATTGATATATGCAAGCTTATGTCTCAAGTCTAGAGAGAAAAGAAAAGAAATAAAGACCCTTTTATTGGAACTAAAAGATTTAAACTGACTAGTCCGGGGTGGACTTTTACTTAAAGAAACAAAAATCGTCCAAGGTGGACTTTTGACTAAGGACACTCTAGAACCTACGAAGAGTGAATGACCCTTTTCTTTTCTTTTATTTAAAGGAGGTAGTCCCAATTTCCTCTTTTGCCCATGCCCATGTATTCCATTGGCGGGTGATGGCTCCGCTGTCAATGAGGCTTTGAATCTTTCTCCTCAATTGGAGGCAATCTTCAGTGTCATGCCCAATGTACTAGTGGTATTGGCAGTGTTTGGAGGGATCCAAGCCTTGCTTCACCCTACTTGGTTCATAGTTTAACAAAGGAGACAACTTGCCGGCTTGAACTAGACTTTTGAAGAGTTTGGCTAACGGCATACCCAAGTCATTGTACTCGCATTCGTCCTTCCGAACTGTCTTTGGGGTGGTTTAGGTACCGGTACCTGTCGTTGATGGTAGTCTTAGGAGGCATCCCAACGGGGGAAATCTGTGATGGCCCATACATTTGAGGAGCGTACGGGTGTTGAAATTGAGCAAGAGGGAGAACTCGGCCGAGGTAATCATAAATGCAATAAATATCAGAGTGAAGGCGTTTCTCGGTGTCCTTTAGAGCCTTGCACATCTCTTTTTGAAAGCGGTCGACTTGCTTGAGGAGGACAGTCTCAAAGTAGGCTTCTTGTTCGTCGAGAGCGGTCCGGAAGAGGGTTGCTTGCTCGTTGAGGATGGTCTCGAAATGGAGCGCTTGCTCATTGAGATCAGTATTGGTGTGGAGAGTTGTCTCGAGACCTTGGGTAATAGCTTCATTTGCAACTTCGATGTTCCTTTCAACAGACATGATGCAGGATCTACAATAGTTGTGGGGGAATTATGTCTTTGAATTGAGCTTAGATTTATAATTAATGACAAGGCATCGTTATAAAATCACTTTTGGAAAAGAGTCGGTCTTCACACTTTGAAATTCATTTTTGACAAGAATTTGAAAGTTTAACCGGGCCGAAGTTGCCTACGTTCCCCTTATAATGAGGGAGAGGTCCCACACAATAAGAGGCTCAGGTCACCGTAGTTTGAATCAAGTTAAACTTTTAAAAAGAGGTGAGAGATGACCATAGGGGTCAAAAAGAGGGAGATGACTCGGTCTGTAGTCAAGCATAGGTGAGGAAGACCTATAGGAATCGGGTAAGGTTTGACTTAAGGTTTGACCTAATGTTCGAGACAAGAAATGGTTCAAACTAGGATGCGACGATAATGGTGGGTTGACCTAGATGGGTAAAGGATAGGTCGACCTAAATGAGAAAAGGTTGGATTGACCTATATGGTGAATGGATCAAGATAGCGGGTTGTAACGGGTTGCCTATGGGATGATCTAAACGGGATAGGCATGGTTTGACCTAAGCGGGTCAAAGGTTGACCTATTCGGGTTGGTGGACTAAGGAAGGTTGGAGATTGACCTAGATGGATCCAAGATAGGTGAGTCGACCTAAGCGGGTCACGGGTTGACCTTGACGGGTCCAAGGTGAAGGGGTAGTTTTAACCTAAGACGGACAAGTTGGACCTAGGTGGGTCAAATAATGACCTAGGTGGGTCAAGATGACGGTTCGACCTGAGCGGGTTAAGACCAAAGGTAATTGGGTTCACCTATGGAATCAAAGATTGACCTAAGAGGTCGAAAACAGATAAGGTTGACCTAGGAGTCTAAGTTTGACCTAAGAGGTCAAAGGTGATTGGGTTGACCTAGGAGGTCAAAGGTTGACCTAGGAGGTCAAGGGGTGATAATGTTGACCGAGGGGGTCAAAGGTTGACCTAAGAAGTCAAGGGTTGACCTAAGAGATCAGAGGTGATAAGGTTGACCTAGGAGGTCAAGGGTTGACCTAAGGGGTCGGAGGTGATAAGGTTGACCTAGGAGGTCAAGGGTTGACCTAAGGGGTCTGAGGTGATAAGGTTGACCTAGGTGGTCAAGGGTTGACCTAAGAGGTCGGAGGTTGATAAAGTTGACCTAGGGGGTCAAAGGTGATAAGGTTGACCTAGGAGGTCAAGGGTTGACCTAAGAGGTCGGAGGCGGATAAAGTTGACCTAGGCGGTCAAGGGTAGACCTAAGAGGTGAAAGGCGGATAAGGTTGACCTAGGAGGTCAAAGGTTGGGAAGGTTGACCTAGGCGGTCAAAGGTTGACCTAGGAGGTCAAAGGTAGATAAAGTTGTCCTAAGAGGCCAAAGGATGGTGGGATTTTGACCAAAGCGGGTCGAGATGAAGGGTAGACCCAAATGGATCGCAATGATGGGTAGGTAACCTAGATAGGCCAAGATGAGGAATTTTGATAGATGGCCCAAGGGGTGAGCGATGGACCTTAGAGGTCGCCTAGATGCAATGCACATTTTATTTAACGAAAAGTTTTGCATTTATTTACATCCTAAATGGTTGGTCCAAGGAGTGTCCTAATCTCTATGTGTGGGTTGACACGGGTAGGATAAAGGTTCCCACCACTCGTGGAACGTACACGGTAAGTGGAGTAGACGAGTGACTCGAAAAGAGTGCGACAGTAGCGCACAAATTCCTGCACATCGAATACTCCGGGTAATGGGGACCTGTGCAGTGCTGACACGGACTAGTGGTAGTGTGAGGAAAGAGACTAATTCTTTTTAGGGAGAAAAGAGAGAAGCTTTGAGCGTTTGAATGATGCGATGCAATGCATGAGAGAGAGAGAGAGAGAGAGAGAGAAAATAATGTACGAGGGAGCATAGCATAGTTTTGTTTTACCCTAATACTAAAGCGAAGATAACAAGGGTACATGGTATAAGGTACAAGGTACAAGTATAAACATGGCAGGTGTGTGCATGTGTAAACATGGCAAGTGTGTGCATGTGTAAACATGGAAAGTGTGTGCATGTATAAACATGGCAGGTGTGTGCATGTGTAAACATGGCAGGTGTGTGCATATGTAAACATGGCAGGTGTGTGGTGCATGTGAGAACATGGCAAAGTGCGAGATGCATGTACAAACATGGAGAAGTGTGAGGTGCACGTGCAAACATGGCGAAGTGTGAGATGCATGTGCAAACATGGCAAAGTGTGGGGTGCATGTGTAAACATGGCAAAGTGTGTGGTGCACGTGCAAACATGGCGAAGTGTAAGATGCATGTGCAAACATGGCAAAGTGTGGGGTGCATGTGTAAACATGGAAAAATGTGGGGTGCACGTGTAAACATGGCAAAGTGTGTGGTGCATGTGAGAACATGGCAAAGTGTGGGGTGCATGTGTAACCATGGCAAAATGTGGGGTGCACGTGTAAACATGGCAAAGTGTGAGATGCATGTGCAAACATGGCAAAGTGTGGGGTGCATGTGTAAACATGGCAAAATGTGGGGTGCACGTGTAAACATGGCAAAGTGTGTGGTGCATGTGAGAACATGGCAAAGTGTGGGGTGCATGTGTAAACATGGAAAAATGTGGGGTGCACGTGTAAACATGGCAAAGTGTGTGGTGCATGTGAGAACATGGCAAAGTGTGTGGTGCATGTGAGAACATGGCAAACATCATGATGTAAACGAAAGTTAGACCCACTAAGTTTGAAAAAGTTCCAAAGCAGTCCCCAGCAGAGTCGCCACTGTGAATACCCCTTTCCGATGAAGCGACGCATGGGACGTATCTGGTGATTATTTTTATTTACAAAAGGAATATTCTTAACGACATTAAAATTATGAGAGTCGCCACGCCGTTTTAATTAAAGCCAAAACATTGAAAAAAGCATTTTTAGTGGGTTCGGGGGTCAAATTACAACAAGAGAAGAATATTGAACGTTATCACTCATATTGCCCGAATTGATCGGTCTTTCTATCATGATGAATGTGTTAGTAGTGTGTTAGTGATTTAGACCGGATCCGAAGATTGCCTACGTTCCTCTCAATGTGAGAAGCTCAGGTCAGCGTAGTTCGCATCAGAATTTAGAATAGGCAGAAGAATCGGGATCATGCATAATGAGGGGGGAATTTACCTAAAGTTTAGGGTTTAGAAATAGTTCCTAGATCATCCTCGGGTTGATGAACCCTAGATCATCATCGGCTATGAAATAACATGCAAACATGAAGATCGCAACCCTAAATATAGCATAAATAAGGTTTTAATCTATGACACGATGAACATATTATGAACATATGAATGAACATGCAAAGCATATGAAGAAACTATGAATAAACATGCAAGAACATGAATATTATGAAGAACACATGAATAAACATATTAAGAATATGAATATCAAAGATCTACATTAAAAATAATGCAAGAACATGAAGAAAAAGTTAGAAAAACTTACCTTTGTTGGCAAGAAATAAACCTTGATCTCCTTGAGTGTTTGAATGATTAATTAGGGAGAAAATTGTGTTTAAGAACTCTAAAATTCGGACTTAAAGCTCTCAAACCCGGGATCCCAAACTAATGGAATGGAATGAGTTTATATAGTAAACTGATGGGAAGATCTGACGGCTGAGATCATCCGGAGCAAGGTTGGCTGCCTGGCCATGACTTAAGCCGGTGACAAGAGTGGCCGCGTGGCCAAGGTTGGGGCGTGGCAAGGTTGGCCGCGTGGCCAAGGATGCAGGCTGACTTGATTTTCAAGCTAGGGTTTCTGCATGGTTTTAAGGAAACCATAAATTACCTATTTTGATAGATTTTATCATAAATGAGGTATTTCGGGAATCCGGGACAAGTCTTTGCAAGGTTTCTAATTCCTATAAAGTCCTTGTATTTTTGGGAAGTCCTAATAAACTCATTTTCAGGTCGGGTACTAACAACATGAAACTTTCAAGATCTAACTAAGATTTACATGGAGATTTCTTTGAAACAAATAGGGGTGTAGTCAACTTGTACCCTAATCCAATTATACAAACTTATGAATTTATAAAGTTAGAGTTTACGAGAATAGATTTTAAAATTTAAGAAGAGGATAGAGATGTGCTTCCTTTGTCTACCGAGGAAATATTTTTTTTTTTGTTGATTTGAGTTGGAGTTTGATTGAGAGGTTTGAAGGTTGATGTTTGCTTTGAGTTTAAACAGTCATTTTGAGGTGGTTTGAAGGTGGTGTTGTGGTGGTTTTGGGGTTGATTGAGATAGGGAGTTTGGAGTGGTAGGATGCATGAAGTGGTAGGGAGTTTTGAGAGAGTGTGAAGATAAAAGAGTTTAAGAGAAACTTGGTTGATCTCTTGATTGGAATGGCTTAGATCAAGAAATGGTTGATGGAGGGTAATATATGGAGGAGGGAGGTGGTGGAGAAGGGCTAAAATACCCTCTATAGGGTAGTATATGGTGGCGGCCATTTGGGGTGATGGAGGTGATGGAGTGGGGGTGTAATACACACACAGTTGCAGAGGTACTGTCGCCCAACTGTTGGTAGTGTCGGCCGACAGTACTCTTGAATTTTTAAATTTTGCTTTGTCACGTGGCACTCCGTGATTGGCCAGCTCATTTCGTAGACCTTGATGGGTCTTGTCGTGTTGTTTGACAAAAGTTTCTGATTTCGGCTCCATAACTGCTCGGATGCACACGCTTCGGTGTCCCGATTGTCCGCGGGCCCAACAAGAAAGCTTCTTGGCGTATTTTTCTTGTCATATTGACACGTCTAGGATGTGCTAACGAGTAAGAAATTTCTTAACAATATTTTAGATACACAAAATAGTTGGCAAAAGACTATTGTAAGGCTCGGGCCTCGATTTGGGGTCTCGGGTCCCCTTTTTGTGGAGTACGTCCCTTTACTCAGTTTTCAGTTCTAATCATGAATTTGGGAGATTGGGGTGTATACATGTGAGGCTTGGGAGGGAGGAATAGAGCGTTGTCGAGGGAGGGGGTGAAGGACGATGTGAATGGGGGAGTGGGGCAGGTGTTGGTTTCTGAGTAATTGACGGAGAATGAGAAAATTTAGGATTGAAGAATAAGGGGGCTTTTAATGAAAAATATATATTTTCACTCGTAGCCCTATTATTAATGCGACCAACCTTAGTTAATAAGGTATAACGAAATGTAACAGAGACTTACATTTTTAATGGCTTTATGGGACTACATTTGAAAACAAAAAAAGCTGAGATAAAACTTTGAAGAGAAAAAAGTTTAGTTAGTACATTTTAAATTGGCCTAAAATTTAGTGGCTCAAATATATTTTTGCCTAAGGATTACTAAAATAGAATGTGTCAGAATCATAAAAAGTAAATTCTCTTTATGTCTCACTTTTATTTACTAAAAATGTCCTACTTCATTCTACAAAATCTCAGAATGAAAACACTTTAGTTGTTTTTTAAATAATGGTACCCAGTTGTCATTTGACAAAAATATTGTTTTACGATATATGATTATATCCAACTTTATTATCTAATGTTCTTAGCTTAGACATTACTCGACATTCCACTGAATTGTCAGCTACAACGGTCATCACAATCTCAACATTCTCTTTTTCTAGTTTAATCATAATTAAGCATTCAATTATCTCTACGACCATCACTATACTGTTGACGCGTCATTATACCGCAATCATATATATATGCACCACCACCATTTCACCATTTACGGAATGAAAAATAATAATTACCACTAGGGTCACATATTTATACCTCATTACCACATTTCCGAACTAAAGTTACCATTCATATTTTCATTTGACACATACAAAATTATGTTTAAAATTTTAGTTTCCCGAGAAATTATCAAAACTTGTATGTTACTAAAACAAAAATATATGAACCTAACCTATTGTTAATTAAACATTAAGAATTTAAAAAATTACTATTAAAATTAAGGTTAGTTTATCTTGAAGAAAAAGTGTGTAAAGGGTGGGGGCATGAATTAGCTTGAATTATATTTGGTTTTTTTTTTAACATTAGCCATTAATAATTATTAAAAAAAATCAACTGGGATTTATTTATTTATTTTAACAAATAGTAAAATAAGGCAAAAGTTAGGGTTATTCTCAAATGGAGGTCTGTAAATTCTTGAGCATTCTTAAATAAGGGTCTAAAGTTAGAATTCTGACAGTTTAGGTCTAAAGTCTTTAGGGCTTCATATTTTTTTACGTGTGCCAAAAGCCCACGTGAAATTTACAAATTCACCTCAGTTACGTAGCACGTGCTAGACATGTGATGATTTAACTGATATTTCTAACGATTACATCAAAGCCCCTATTTGCTAACATTTGGCAACTTCAGACCCTTGATCTTAATCGCCATAACTGAAATATCAGATCTTTTTCTATAAACGACCCTCAAACTTTAAACCCTTATTTATAATTTGTCAGATTAATTTGTTGAAAATCAATTAAAATTACAAAAATTATAAATACAACTATTGTAGAAACAAAAAGAGTAAGTCTCCTGTAAAACGCGTTTTACACTAGGCTTAGTGTAAAACGTGTTTTATTAATAACGGCAAGTAGGGTTTAAAAGACGCGGTGGCATAAGTGTAAATATTTGAAACTTATGAAATCTCAGGAGGCATATTTTAAAACTGCAGGAGGCATATTATGAAACTGAAGGAGGCATATTTTTGAAACTCCACATCAGGCACTTTGTAAAACCATAACAGTCATTTTTTTCAAAGAGGCACTTCTAAATTTTAAAGCATGCATTTTTATAAGTGCTTGTTGAGTTTTTTTTTTAACTAAAAATCTCAAGAGGCATATTTTGAAACTGGAGGAGACATGTTTTAAAACTGGAGTTTGAAACTGGAGCAAGCATGTTTTAAAACTAAAGGAGGCATATTTTTATACTGCAGGAGGCACATTTTTAAACCAGAGCAGACATTTTTTTTTCTTTAAAAAAAGACAATGTTAAAAGTTCAAAAAAATCTCAGGAGACATGTTTTGAAACTGGAGGAGGCATGTTTTAAAACTGCAGGAGGCACATTTTTTAACTAGAGCAGGCACTTATTTTTTCTCAAAAAAGGCACTGTTAAAAGTTCAAAAAAAAAATGTCTCCTCTAGAGTTAAAACATGACTGCTCTAAAAAAGTGTCTCCTCTAGAGTTAAAATATATCTACTGTGAAGTATTGAAAGATGCCTTTTCTTGTTTTAAAATGTGTCTGCTGAGATTTTCATGAGTTCCACTTATTTACAAAATTGTCACCGTGTCTTTTAATCCCTCTTAAGCCGTTATTTGAAAAACACGTTTTACACACAGTTAGTGTAAAACACGTTTTTTACAAGATTTTGTGAAACAAAAAATACTCCATAATAAGGATTTATCGGCAACTTAATATCATTACCACGGTCAATATTAGTAGGTTTATATGTCATCTGGGATAATAGTGGGTACCAAAAAAAAATAAAAAAAAATGCCAATCTCTGTGTTCGTCTCTTTTCTTGAATAACATCAAAATCCAAACACTACACATCTACTTATATACACTATAAGTGATAGAATTACATAAAATTAGTCAATTACATTATTACACCATTTTAAGAAAGACAAATGCGGTGTAAACTAAATAAAACAGCTAAATATTTTTTATTTTTTTTAAAAAAAAAGAGTGTTAGAAATCAAACCTCAAAATCCCTCTTAGGAAAGGAGGGTAAGAGCAGACTTGAGCAAGAGAAATCTGAAACCCCACCAGTGAAAATGAAAGACTAAGAGCTGGTGAGAGTAGAAGCATGCCAGTTCTGCTAGAGATCTTGACCTGTTTTCAAGTTAAATGAAAAATATGTATGCATGTGTGTATAATTATCCGAAGCAACATAGTACAATTTGGTGCAATTTAAAAATTTATACTCATTTTTTTTTTTTTTGAGAGACGGAAGGAGTATTTTATATCAAAAAATCGAGTGATGATGAAGCTTTGTCTTAGAAGCATTTCATCGTTACGACTACGGCTCCTGCTGAAGTAGAAGTGGAGACAATGAGATGGAACGACACCATAACAGCCTAAGCTCAAAAGTACGATAATTGGTTCCTGAGAAGTGTAAACTGCTTAACTGCCTAATCATGGGTAAAGGAAGTTATACATTCAAAATGAGAAGCCAAAAAAGAAAAAAAAATGGATACTGAAAAGCATACTCACAGCTGGTTTAGCTCTCTGCTGGTGAGAGGGAATAGGCGAGTTCCAGCACTTCCTCCCAAAATGGTAGAAGCTACTGTTTTCGGGTCTGCCTTTGGATCCTCAAATGCTGAATTCAATAATGAGAGCATTTAAATGAAACGACAAATACCCATATCAAATACTCCCTCTGTCCCGAAATGATCTTCTCATTTGTCATTCTTCATTGTCCCAAAAAGTTTTTCTCATTTATACAATTTAGGCTTAAATGTGTAAACAGAACATGGCTAGAGAAGCAAGTGTTTATATCCTTAAAAGGTTTGAATAGTCAAACATGAAGATCATTTTGGGACGGAGAGAGTGAAAAGTATAATCTCAAATTTCAAAATTAAACATGTACTTAAATAAAGGATCATTGCATAGTAAATGTGCTCACCCCAGTGTGGTTGTTAACAGTCGAGGAAACAACTCAGCTAGCGATTCCACATTTAATCTTTCTAACCCTATTTTGAGTTCTCAAATTACCACCAAACTGACTGCCGCCGCCCTTGATGTTCTTTCTCTTAAACCCACCATTATGTCCCAAGTTATCACCTTCAGCCAAAAACATCTACTCCCTATGTCCCAGAATAAATGTCTTACTTTCCATTTTCGTTTAAAAATAGGGTATAAAGTTTGGTGATCTTCATATACTACCTTTCTAATAGGCACAAGCATTGCAATGCCGTATGAGGTGTCACTCTACCCATATGAATAGATTGGGGCAATCAAGGAAACACAACTAAAAGCTTAAAAACATTGACTTGTCAACTATGACATTTCTTCCAGGACAGAGGAAGTAAGAAAAAGAAAAGCAAATCTTGAATTAAATTATTCAGAACTGGAAAGCAAATCTACTTTCTTGAAGATCCCAATAGAACAAACACTGAATCTTTGTGAACAAAAGGCAATTCCTAAACAAAAGCATGAAAATTAGGTCTAAAAACATTACCTGAACCACTCAATCTCCAAAGTCCAATCTTGCACCTACTAAAAAAGAAAAACGAGAAAGTATCCAGTTCCAAACGCGCATACTACATCAATAATGCAAGAACAGGACAGCTCAATCTATAAGTTGTCCTATGCCACTCCAGCGCCTCACTACCTCCGCTGCCTCGACATTCCCACCTAGTTATCTATCAAATACTCCCCTGTCTCAGAAAGTTAGTCACTCTTTTTTCTTTGTTATTACGAATGAACTTTGAGCAATAATGTAGGCTACTTTTAAATATCCTAATGAAAATTTACAATTTGTTACTAATACACCATTATAAATACTATCAATACTATTTTTTAGATTCTGATAAACATAATTAAAAGTAGACAAAATTATTGTTCAAACTTCATTCGTAAAAACAATGAAAAAGGAGGGACTAACTTTCCGGGACAGAGGGAGTAACTCATTACCCCAATAAAGTCCTCCCCTTCAACAACATATGTCCACATCCATTGAGAGATTAAGGGCACAGATACGAAGCTGATTCAAAACTGATACCGAACTCTCAAGTTTCTATGAAGAACAGAGAAATTGCGATTGAACGCCTGTGAGGAGGATTTTAGAAACCGCCTAATGACAGCCACATACCACCACATACACCACCTCCCCCCACCCCAAACTACTATCTTCCCTTAGACCCCCAACTCAACCCACTAACACACTTTTCTCTTTCATATATCAACAAAACCACCCACTCTCTAATTCTTATACAATGTATAAAGTAAAAAAAATAACGGGATAAAAAATTCCAGGAGAAAGGTAGATTTGCCAATGACTTTACGCCTTTTAAATGAGAATCATATAATGTTGAATTACAGATTTGAATTCAACTCAAGTTGTAATGGAATTTGGCTTTAACCTATTAGGTATGAGTAAACAAAGTGTAACATGTATTGTATTGTTATTGATAAACAAACTATAATGAAACTAGAGTAGGTTTTGGGAAACTAGTTTCTCCATAAGTTATACAAAGTCCACTTTTTAATATATTTTCACCCTTAAAATAGCGAGTTTAGGCTTAAAACACCTAAAAAATAAAATAGCGAGTTTAGGCCTTAAGCAGTGAGTTTTGGCCTTAAAACACCTAGAAATAAAATAGCGAGTTTAGGCCTTAAAACACATAGTCCGTATATTTAAGAACATGACTTTTTATAACTTATGGAGGAACTAGTTTCCCCCAAAATTCCCTGATCAGACTATAAATTCGCCAGAAGTTTTTGAATAATATAGTACAATCCTCAGCTACACTCATTCATGTAGATATGAATATACAATCACCAAAAGTTTTCTTTCCTACTCATCTTTACATGGGAGTTGAGATCGGAAAGTGGGAAAACAAAAAATAAAAAATAAAAACAAATTTTGAACTGTCACATGCTGGCATACATCAAATGAACTATCACAGGCTATATAAACCAAATTTGATGAGGATTCTCATCAGTTTAAAATCCTTTTGTTTCTCTTCAGCAGATAGTGCTCCATGACTCTTAGTGCGGTAAAAAAAACTTCCCCATCAATCATAGGAAAAACAACTTTAGCTTCTAGTTTAAACTTCTGAAGAATATTTTTAATTTTTTTTAAACTCGTCGTTGTGGATAATCAATTTCAACAATTAACTTCTGGATGTGCCACATCCAAAGCATGCATGCAATCAATCAGATCAAATTCAGTTAACCAAAATTCATCATTTTCTTCTGTCAAATTTGTGATAGAATAAAGTTAGGGTTTAACTTTTGTGAGAAGATTACCTCTTTAACTTCGGGTAGATTGAGTTGGAGAATGGAGTTGATCCAACAGAAGAAACCTAAAGCTTAACCTCCACATTAACCCTTGCAATAAAATTCAGCAAACTTGTTGACATTAGACGAATTCAGAAATCTATATCCATGACAAAGTTTAGTGGATAAAAAAAGTAAAAAATGCAATGTTGCGACCCTGGACATTAAATGTCAAAGAAGCATATGCTAACCCTTGAACAAATCTAAACTAAGTTTCTAAATTGAAAAATACCTCAAATTTTCTCCTGCACAGCTCTAGCATCTTTCACATTAAAATTGCTGAAGAAAAAGAAGTGAAAAATTGAGTACATGTACGTAACTGTAACACTACAAAATCAAAAGTGAAGGGACGGAGGTAGTATCAACTATACAAAGCAGAGGAATTTGAGCTAGAATAATTCAACCATGAGAGATTTGTGAACCTGACCAACACTATCTTCTACGCGATAGTGGTCCGGTACTTCGTCTATCAACGGAGAGGCGCCATGACTGAGATATTGTATTGGAACCTCAAGGGCTTTGTAATTAGAGAGACTGAGAAAGAGGGAGTGAGAGAAATCCACCCTTCACAATGTTGATGATCTCTTTACATAAAGAATAGTGCTTGGTTCCCAATTGAAGATTTCCATTCTAAATATCTCTCAACTATCTGTTAACAGAAAGAAATACTGATAGGCTAAATCGCACACCTACAAATTAAACCTGGACTATGTTCTAAAAATATAGCTAGGGCAAGTCCAGAGTCGATCCACGAAGAACGGTTACTTGTTTACGTAATAGTCACTTAACCAGATTGGGGGAATAAATTTAATTATTAAATCCTAAAAACAGAAATTAAACTAATTATGAGCAAAAACAATAATTAAAGAATACTTTAGATTTGTTTCCGTCCCCACCTTTTTAATCAATTATCATCGATATCTCTTTTCACTTTTTACCCTATTCACTGATCACGAGATCTATTTCAATCTCTGTTTCTTCTTTCAGAATAGTTACTAGCAGTGGCACACTCACTAGAAACCCTTAATTAATAAATTAATCTAACTGGCATAGTCTAGATCGCAAAATTAATTGATTCAAGATTTAAGAAACTAAGATCAAGAACACTTTCTATTTATTAAAATAGATAATTGCTTAATTTTACCCTAATCACAATTTACCATGGCACATGCATAAATCATGAAATTGCTACAGTGAAAACCCTAATTCTGGCACAGAACAGAGAATTCTAGCAAAGATCCAATCACAAAGATAAATAAATTGATCAGGTTTATAAACCCTAGTAACGGATCTAGAATTAAGAACAAGCAAAATTATGAACAGGAATTAAAAGATGAAAAGAAAAATACCTCAAATCGATAAAAAGGGATTCAAGAAATCAAACCCAAAGCTTGGATTTAGTTCCTCATATGGAGATTTGAAATCTCCATGGAAAGAAAAATAAAACCCTAAATCTAAAATTAATGTTGAAGTCCCCAATCAAAAACAAGAAAGAAAACCTAGTTTTTAAAATATCCTCCAGAAAGTCTAAAAGGATAAGGAAATATATATTAAAAAAAAATAAAAAAATAATGGAAAACTGGCTGCCAGCAAATCCACAAAACACATCACGCGCTTCCGGGCTCCCGACTCGGGCCATACTCCTCACACGTACTGACTAAACTTCTTGCTGGCTGTGGATGGTCTTTGGTTTTATTTCTTTTCTTCACCAAAGACCCACTACTTCTTCCGTTCCGTTTGACTTTCTTTTGCATATTTTAGGATATCTTTAACTCATAAATAAATTACATTCGGGTAAAAATATAAAATCATTAAAATACTCCCGAATTATTAATAAACCCCAAAAATACATTTTAGCCAAAAATTACATTAAACTAATCTAAATACATCAAAATCATTATTTAATCTCATAGAAACATAGGAAATAAAGGTATAAAATCCGTCCCATCAAATACATAAAGAAAAAAGAAGTTAAATTAAATCACCCTCCACAATATAGCAAAAATAAGACCGACAAAATACAACTTTATTCTTATAACTAAAAAAGGAAATCCTAAGAGAGCAGGATATCAATTTTTAACTGACCAAACTACATAACCGCAACCCCACCCACTTCATTCTACTCGATAAAGTGCAGGAAGGAGCACCATAAGCAGGACATTCATACCTTCCTTAAAATTGATAATGGCGGAGTAAAATAAATAAAACGACAGTTATGTTATCAAGCAAAGACAAAGCATACCAACAGGCCTTGAGTTATTTGTTCCAAGCCTCGAATCCAACAACACCTCATTTGTATGGTTAATCATGTGGTAAATTGATCTCAAAAGAGCCAATATATTAAATTCCTAATTACATATAAATATGGAGGTGAGGTCTCTGAGTTTGAGAATTCAAAAATTAGGTTTGAATGTCAGCAAACAGAATTGCAATCCATAATCATAACTGCAACAGATAACCTTAAGCTTCTTGCAAAGAAAAAATAAACATTGTTCTCACAAATCCAGCATCACAAAACGTAATAGATGCTTTACTACTCCGTTCATCCAAAAATGAATATCCAAATGCATAAGCTACATCTTTACTACCCTACTTTTCCACTCAACAATACATGTGGTGGTAATGATCCCAATTTGTTTTTACGGAGAAAGACCCCAAGATGAAGATCCAAATGCATAAGCTACATCTTAACTACTCGAAATCCTTGTTACTGGACATAGGCTTTTGCCACTTCACCCAAAAGATACCCAAGTTAATATAATGAAACAACTAAATTCCTGCTACTCAAAATGCTTTACCCAAATCAGTGATCACCAATATGATGGAAATAAGACTAAATAACAAAAAAAAATGTTAAGTATATAATACCATAACAGCCTAGGATCTCCATAAACCCGCTCTAACCCTAAACTGTAATCCAATATCATAAACAGTCTCCAAAACATAGCACCAAATATCACTCATCACCAACCAATTCTCTTTCTGTTAAATAATCAAAGCTTTCCCTATAAAAATAAAAATTATTGACCTCATCCTTTCTTTAGTATCCGGAAAGTCAAATTCATATTCCTATTCAAATATATGAAACTATTTGAAGCTAAGAAGAACGGAATCGTGCTTTGTACAATATTAACTCAACACCATACTTGATAAGGTTTGGGAACATTAAAGAACCAAAATAAAGAACCCTTACAAATCTACAAATCAAAACCTATCTTATTTCTTCTCCTCTAATACCCTAAGGTGTTTCTACGAATCCACATAGAAACTAATTTCACCCAATCGAACCTCAAATAATCTTACCAATTGTCACATAAGCTGATTCTCCAAGACTCCAACCCACCATCAAATCATTAATCAGTATGCAAGCACACCAAATTCCTAAATTATAACTGATCAAAATCAGCCCAAGTTGTAGAACCTCCAAGCTATAAAGTCAATTACCACATCTATCCAATTGTTGCATTGAAATGCCACCAAAAGCAGAAATCTTTTCCAGTAAGAAAAAAATTAAATGGAAAACTTATGTAATCAAAAAAAAAAAATGAAACCGGCATGGGGAGTGACCATCAATGGTGAACCAGAAACCCAAATTCAAAAATCCAAATTTAAAACCAAAGTAACAAAAGTTAAAGAGAATATTAAAAATGAATAATTGAGCAAAATTAGCTCAGCTTTGAGATATACTCAAGAATGGAAGAAAGGTCGACGGGATGTCGGGATAGCCTTACTCTTGCATCAAACTCCCTTGGTCGTAGGGTCCCCTCCACTAAAAACCCCTCAAGACCCTTTGGGAGTTCTTCCTTTGTTTCCTGCGGGGAAGAACAGAAAAGGCGTCATTGCTCAAATTGCTCATGAACTGCCTGGAGTTGGATAAATTTATGCCGCAAGTGCCGTTTGGTTTTGAAGAGACGTAGGAAATACAGGAAAATGGAGGTGGCCAATTTCAGGAGAAGAAAATCAAAACCTAAATTAGTGAAATTTACAATAGATGAAAATTGCAAAAGAGCTTCAATAATACTCCCTCCGTCCCAAAATGATCTTCATACTTTTTTCGTTGTTATTGCGGAGGAACTTTGAGCAATAATTTTAGGTTGATTTGATTGTCCTAATGGAAATTTAAAACTTATTATTTATACACCATCAACAATACTATCAATACCAAGTTTTAGATTTTCATTATGACAATTATATCAACCTAAAATTATCGCTCAAAGTTCCTTCGCAATGACAGCGAAAAAAGTATGAAGATAATTTTGGGACGGAGTGAGTATTTAAAAATAATAATAATTATAAATATATATCACCCCGAATGCGTGGAAAAGAAGCATACCCTGGCACAACGTGCTCAACGGCAAGAGCTCCCAACTTCTTAGGGTAAATGGAGACACGATGCAATTTAAAAAGTGAGAAATCAGTAGCACAAAGTTACCAATTAACCGTTTGCAAAGACGTTTCCTGCAACAAAAAGAAAAAAAAGAAAATGAAATTAAGTTAAATTGAGAAATCAGGAAGAGAAAGCGATTCACCGGAATTATTCGGGATGCAAGAAATGGCCGGGATCCCGCTTGTGTGGGCCGCTAGGGCCAGAAGAATGGGGCTACGGCTTGTGTGGGGGCGGAATCTGTCCTCTTCCCCAGAAGCAAGACGGAATCTCAGCCACTCTTTGTATGGAAGTTATGCTTGAGGTGTATAGTAATATAGACGATTATTATTACTATTAAAGGAAACATGATTTTTTTTGAATTCACAAAATATGATTGCAATCCACGTTTAGCCATTAAATCTCAAAATCTAAAATAAAACTGACCAGATCAAAATCACCAACAGCTTCAAGTGCGTACTCTGCACTCCTATTAACACGTTAAATGTCCGTTAAATCATTATTTAAGGGTAATGTTACGGTCAGAAAGTTCTAATTCACCATTGGGATGATAGTGGAATCTTATGCTTCAAATTAAAAGCTAAACACTACAGCCAGAACACAACGTAGTTACCCCCACACTTCGTACAAGTAACTCAGAATAAGCTACAACAACTATTCACAACTCAATATTTGGAAAGACTGAAAACGCCTTGGAAGTAGTGTTTTCAATGACAGAAAAATAAAAAAATCTCAACAAGTGAGTCTTTAATGTCTGCTTTTCCTCGTTCATAGATCTGATCTAACGTAAAACTCATTCCATTCCAGATTTTCAACTGGAGTTCGTGACAGTTGAATACTGCCATCATAAAAACTCAGCAAAAGATTTTCTTTTGGGTTGTTCGGAAACAGGGGAAAGAAAATCTGGGAAATGGGTATGGAAGAAATGGGAAAGGAGAGATGGGTTTACCAGGAACGTGGGACGTTTCGCGACGCGTACGGGAACGAGGAACATGACTTAGTAAATTTTGGGTACGCTGGGGGTAGGGTCAATTGGGAACGTCGTACGCTCTATTTTGTTGTCTGATGTCAGATCACAGATGTGCTTCACTTGGTTGAAGTTTGTAAAAACCCTAATTAATTAATTGGTCATAACTTGTTGGTTTTGAGTTTTGGCATTTCATGGAGTGAGTTCAGGAAGGCCAGTTATCAAAACACTCATTTTTCCCTTATAAGCTGCAACTGATATTACTGCATGTGTCCCAAAATGAATGTCCGACCAAGAGCAAATTCGGACATTCATTTTGCGATGGAGGGAGTACACTATTTGAATGTTAGTTGGTTGACAACATATGTACATCAAAATTTCTACATCCGGTCCCTAAACAAGTGTCAATTTTCTGAGGGGGGGAAAAAAAGCATTGTCATTCACACGTGTATAATTATTTAGTATATTTGTATCTATGTGTTAACAGTATAATAATTATCTATGCGTAACAGTATAATAATTTGTAAATTAGCTATCATACGAACATAAATCCAACAGAAAATAAAAGTGAAAACTAAAAACTCAAAATTATGGGCACCTAATGTTTTCCGTCTTCAGCAGCATTCTCTTCCTTCCCGAGGATGACAGCTAATTTCTTCAAGATCACTTCCGTTGGCTGGTGAGAATTCTCAACAGCCTTTGATATTGATTGCCACCTCTCTCCGTGCTTCGGCTCTGCTGCTACGCACTTTCTCATGACTTCCTTTTGGGTCTCCTCAGTTCCATGCTGAAGTTCAAACTTGTAAAGCCAAGCCCAAAAATCCCCAATATCTGGTGCCGCTGTGATTGCCCTGTTGAACCAATTCCTAGCTTTGTCAAGCTTTCTATCATGCCAAAAAAATTTTGCTACAGCCGTACAAACATGGGGATCATTGTAACTTTTCTTGAGCGCATCAATGCTCTTGGTTTTTCGTTGGGGTCGTGGAGCCATCTCAACTGAGGCAGCCCATAAAATACCACTGTTTGGGCACTCCTGCAATGCTTTTGCCATTAAACTATCAGCTTCTTTCTTTGAGCCATGTCTAGATTCAGCCCGTACAGCAGCAAGCCAGAGCTCAGGGTTTCGAGGGTTCTTCTTCCTAGCCATTGTAAGAACTGCCCGAGCTTTACTTAGCCCGTTCATTCTCTCATCAAGGTTAGCAAGCGAAAGCCAAAGTGGAGTGGAACTTGGGCAGTGCTTCAAACCAAGTTCATATGTTTCCTTAGCGTTAAGCAAGGAACCAAGTTTCTCCTCCAACTGGCCAAGCATCAACCACAGCTTGAAGAATGAAGGGAAGAGTTTCAGCCCTTCATCAAGCAACCTCCTTTCTTCAGAAGGGTTTCCCAGTTCTCTCTCCACAATAGCAGACTTCATCCATACTCTCTCTGTGCCTCCCCTTTCACGAGCTTTAGAAAGCAGCATTCTAGCCCTTTGTGGCTCATTGTTCTCAAATTCGAGCTTAAATGCAGCAAGCCAAATCTCCTCTGAATTGGGAATTGCAGCAAATGCTTCCTGAAGAATAGTTCTAGCTGAAGGCACATCCCCAGCAAGCCACTTCTCTTTGGCCCCCATTAACCACAATACTTCAGCCTGTGGCTTGTAAGTAACTGCTCTACGAAGTGTAGCATCAAGAGACTCCCTAGACCCGTGGCTCTTCTCAAGTTGGGCAGCTTTGAGCCATATACTCTTCTTGGTTAAGAAGACAGTAAGGGCATGTGTATAAATCGCCCTAGCAGTTTCAATGGAACCCCTTTTTTGGCACTCCTCTGCATCAGCCACCCATGTCCTCTTCCGGTCTTCTTCTTCCACTCCAATTCCTATCGTAAGGCTTATAATCGCACCACAAGTTGCCACCGACCCAGATCGTTCAGCAGCCTCAGCTTCCTTCATCCAAGCTTCTCTGTCAATCTCCACTCCTTCTCTCTGCAAAGCCCCAATACCCTTTTCTATAAGCTTCCCGGCCATGTCATTATTCCCATGAGCTTCCTCCAGCTTGGCAGCAGAGATCCAAATAGCTGGCTCTTTAGGGAGCAATTTTCTTGCCTTATTCAAAACTTTCTTAGCATTATCATAGGTTTCCAGTCTGGCTAAAGCAAGCCACAAATCCACATGCAACGGGCAGCACTCCACAGCCCTCTGAAGCAAAAGCTTCGCATCATCTTCACTGGCCAGTTCCACAACTGCTTTCCATAGCCGAACAGAGTCTGGTATATTCTCAAGCCCTTTCCTCAAAACTCTACTCTTAGTTGAATTATCATGCTCCAACTTTGCAGCCTCCATCCACAACCTCACAGAATAAGGATTAGCTTTTACACCCTTTGCCATAACAGCCTTAGCTTCATCAGGATCAGACAACCGACACGCCACGATCCAAATGTCCTCATTCCTGGGACACTCCTTACACCCTTTCTTTATCAAATCCCTTGCCAACTGGAGCTTCCCCGCTTTTTCCTCTAAAAGCGCAGCTGCAATCCACCCAGGCGGATGCTTCGGGTTTGTCTGAATAACAGACTTTAGCAACATCCTAGTCTTCTTAATATTAGAAATCTCAACATCACTACTACCCTGCATACATTTCAAATCGGTTAAATAACCTTTTGGATCAACAACAGTTAATCCCGAAACAGAATCGGATAATCGATCCAACTTTAAAGACAAAACTGTACCTCTTCCTTCTCCTACAGCAGTCAAATCAGTAACTGGGGTTTGAGCCCAGGGAGTTTCAGTACCACCTGCAGCTCTACTCTTCGGATCCAATGCAGATACAAGCTCTTTTTCTTTCCTTGCCTTCTCGAGTAAAGTATCGGGTACAGGCACATAACTCTCAAACCTCCTCTTCTTATTCCTCGACGAGTAATCTCCAATTTCAGGTATGCTTTCCCACTCTTCATTAGACAATGTAGCCAATTTCCTCTTGAGATCAGAGAACTGTTCAGTGATCTTGGGGTTTGAACCCCTGTATTTTTCAATCTCTTTCTTTAATCTGGCTTCTCTCCTATCCTTCCTTCTCGAATCCATCCTCTTATCAATCGCATCCCACACCGCATCAGCTTCTCTATCCTCTTCATCGTACTCTGCCGAGGCAAACAAACCAACATCGTTTCCTTCAAACTCATCAAACTTTTGATTCTCATCATAACCTTTCTCCTCAGCATCCTCCTCTTCTTCTTCTTCCTCCGCGCCCCTCCCTGCCGGGCTGGCAGCACCAAGGGCAGCAGCTGCAAACCGGTGAGGGAGGTCGGGAGCAGCACGAGCCGGTCCAATATCAGAACGAGTGGTGAATCCAGTGGCACCGCGACCGAGCCCAGCCACATAATTCGCCGGAGGCTTCGTATTCAGAAACTCTAACCTATTACTCTTTGGCGCAACCGGAGCTTGCATACCTCCTCCGATCAGAGGGACGTGTAGTGTTAGGGTTGAATTTCGTCTCACGCCGAGGTCACCGATTGACGCGGCGGTGGAGCCGACGGCGACGCTTAAAGATCTAGCGGAGTGGAAGATGCGTTGTAAGAGAACAGGAACACCGGATTTCGTCTGAATTTCGTTCTTAAGGGCTTCGACGGAGGTGGAATTGGGATCGACATCTAGGGATAGGGTTTCGTTATCACCGATCTTCACGAACACCATGATGAATGAATGCGTATGAAAAGTTGGGGGAAAAAAAACTGAATGAAATTAGGGCTCGGTAAGAATCAAAGAACACGAATTTTATAGTAGCAGATTCCTAATGCGTAAAGATAAAGGAAACCGATCATGAATTGAGAAGGAGAAGGGATATCGAAAGCCTACATCGAAAATGAATTGGTAAAGTTAATTTTATAAACCCTACCGTTTTTTAGAAGGTTTTAAAGAAATTCCAACAGAGTGTATAAATTCAAAAAAGAGTCGGTTTGGCGCAAACTTTGCCCCATATTTGGCGGTTGTTGATGAGCGGATCCCTTTTCTGGTTTTTTTTTTTTTTTTTTTTAATTCTTTATTTTGTTCAAAGTATTCAACTCTCTCCATCTTAAAATAATTATTAAATATTCAAAAATTTATTTTTATCAAAAATAAATTTATACCAAATTTGAAAATTCATCACGTGACTTAATTTTTTAATTACTTTTAAATTAGAAGCATTTTATTTTAATTGTATATTTTAGTGCTTATTTTATACAGTATATTTGTATTTTAAATATATCTATTGTCTCGTCTAGTTACTTATTTTATTGATTGTTGTTAAATACATAATATAATTTAAATCATACTCCATTTTCGATGATAATATATTGATTAACTAAAAATATTTTAATTAAATGAAGGAATAATTATTTGGTGCAACACTGGCGGATCCAAAAAATTACTAGTGTAGGCTAAAAAAAAAAAATCACAGCCCATGAATTTTTATATGCCCCGCAAAAATAAACTCAGTTGACGTTTTTATGACCGACACAAGTGAATTTGACCTAACATTAATGAAAGTTTAATTATGTCAATAGAATTTAAAAATTGTTATTAATAAATCAACAAATGGTTTATCGCTTAAATTTTTTAGAATTCACTAATTTAAATTGATTTTAATATTTGATTAATGTTCACTGCGTTAAGTACTTATTTAGTCCCTCAACAAGACAACTTTTTACCTTTTTGCCACTTAAGTTTTTTTTATTACTTTTGGTCATTAAACTTGGCATTTTGAGTATTGTATAGTCCTTCCGTCTGACCGTCAAAAAGTCTGTTAAACTTGTTGATGTGGCATAGTAACGTCCCATTTTCGGTTGCGTGGAATTATTGGCACTTAGTTGGAATGTAACAAAGTTGAAGTGAAAATATGGGGGATTTAAGTGTTTTAAAAATTAAATGATTGGCCTTCAAAATCTTTCTTCCGTGTTTGAAGGGTTTAATCTAAAACGATTTTCCCTGATTTATACTTTCATTACCTTCAAAAACTCAGATCTCACATTGGGTAAAAAATACTTCTACGTTCCCGTCTTCTCTCCTCGTTCCCCCAGTGCCGCCCCCTCCTTCTCTGACGGCAGTTGCCAAGTGTCATCTTTCTTACTTCTCCGATGGCAGTTACCAAGTGTCATCTTTCTTATTGCAGCACCATCCACCACCCTCAACCTTCACTCCACCCCCCACACCGACACGACCTGTAACCAGGCCCGGCCCAGCCTTTAGGCCACTAAGGCAATGGCCTTAGGCCCCCAAGAAAAGTGTGATTTTTTAGGCCCCCAAATTTAATTTGTATGTGTATGTATTAGCCCAATTTTTAGTAATAATTGTTAACCCAACAAATAATTTTAAAGTTACAGCCCACAACTTTAATTTAAAGATCTATTTTCAGCCCACACCTCATAATCAACAAGCCAAACTCAAAAAAAAAAAATCCAAGCATTGTTTCCCCTAATCCTAAATGCATAATGATTTATTTTTTAAATAAATAAAAAGAAAACGTAGTAATCAGTTTACAGCTGCCAACGCAGAACCGAAAAGGTTAAAAAAAGAAAATAATAAGAATGCGAAGAGGGACAACACAGGAAAAAAATTGTGAGTAGAGAGGCGAACAACTTCATCTCCATCAATCGTCATCCTCTCGTTAATCTCAACTCCAAAATTTTTTTTTTTTGTCTCTTTTTTTGTGCTATTTTTTTCATCAAACTTTTCTGTTGTCTATATATGATTTGATTTGACAATAATTATCTATTGAGGCAAGTATAGTTGATAAAATTAATTATTCAACTTTGATTCATGACTTTCTTCTAACTAGTAGAAAGAAGCTTTTATGTATTATTGTAAAAAAAAAAATCGTACTTTTATTTGAAATTAAACATTCATATTGTTTGTTATTTTATTTTATTTGAAAAAATTTACAAACCTTAATTAAGGCCCCAATCAACATACTAGCCTTAGGCCCCAAATTCAACAGGACCGGCCCTGCCTGCAACCATTTCCAATCCCCTTCCTCTCCGTTGTCGCCCTCAACAACAGAGGTAGCCCCAACTTGAATCTTTGCACCCCTTCTTCTTTTATCCCCTTCCTCCCTTTCACTACCTCCGTTGGCTTCTCATCTTCTCACAGCCGTAGCCAATCGCCTTTAAAGATCCTACCATTGAATTTTTTAAATTTTTTTGAAGAAATTTGTTGTTTTATGAGCTTTAAATTTTTTTTTGTTGATGCTTATGCTTGATCCGGTTCTAAAGTCATTTTGGGTATTAAATATGGCTTTTGGGTTTCAAATCTTGGGTGTGATTTTTAAGGATTTGGGTGATGTTTATGTTTGATTGGGTTTTGAGGATTTTAGAGATGGAGGTTGATGGAGTTCTTGACATTGACACTCGCAACCTGGCATAGATGTAGGTTTATGGTGGCGGAGTTGGAAGTTAATAGTGGTGGTGGTAGGGCCTAGTTATGGGTGTTATTGATGGAGAAGATGGTGTGGGTTGTAAAAGATGAATTAATTTATTTTTCAAAATTTACACTTTCATCCCTTAATTTAATTGAAACCTTTAAAGCAATGTTTGTTTGCTTAGTCAGCCCCATAAGAACAAAAACATGATGTCACCATGCCACATCAGCCATTTTAAGGGTGCTATAAACCGTATTTTGACGTAAGGACCACAAAATTAACGAAATATAAAAGTCAAGGATGAAAAGGTAAAACAAAAGTGTTTAGTGACACAAAGATAAAAACTTAAATAGTTCAGGGACGAAAAAGATACTTAACTCAATGTTTATTAGTGTTGCCATCAAAAATCAAATGAGACTATTTTTTCTTCAGGATAGAGAAAGTAATATTTACATTTTTACACTAATGATTTCGATTACCAATCAACTATATATGACTCTAGAATATGAAATTAAGTGCAAAAATAAATTCAAAATAAATAAATTAACTAACTATAATAATGTGAAGATAAATTATGAAAATTCACATATACTAGCTATCAGTTTTTATTAATATCATTAAATCTTATTTTTACTCTCAAATTAAAACTCGTAGTTGTATCATTAAGTATTTAGTGGAGTCAAGTATAAGAGCGCCAAATAATTAGGGTAGATTTGTGTTGGTGTTATGCCCTAGGCATGTTGTTTGTAAAACAAATGTTATTATTTATAAAGATATTGAATGTTTGATTATTATGTCTTTTGCATGTTTGTTATAATAATCCCCGTCCCTTATAATTATGATTAATTATTAGTATAAGTTTAATAGATAATCATATGATGATTATGGTGTATGGGATACAATTAGACTTATGGATATTTGTTGGAGAACAAATACTGGATTGACCCCTATGAGATTTATGTCATGGTCACAATGTCATAATTAAGTCTCATATAGTTATATCACTGGAATCTTTAGACCTGAGGTTATTACAGTCTTCCACATGATGAACATTACGTTTGACATATTCAAACGATATCCCTAACCGGATAGCTATAAAGAATATGATTGGCATAATCGGAATCATGTAGGGAAGAGTAATAAGCCAAGATGGGATTTGTTCCTCGTCAAGAGAGATGTCAAGCTTTGGCCACTCGATGAATGGTATTGATGAAATGCATGGCCGTGCTCAAATAAGATTTGTATTATCAATACATTCGGGATCGAGAAAGCATTGAACAAATGTAAGTTGACCATTGACCATGGCTGTTAGGATTCATTGTTAGTACACCCACCTTAATTTGATTGATCCATGCCACGTGTCTTTTTATGGACTTTAGGACCGCATGTAATGAAGTTCTACTTCAATTTTTAGATAAGTCCATTTCTAGATTTTTAGTTATCTAGGCTGAGTATAGTTTCGGTTGTATCATTAGCGGTTTAGTGCTTCAAGCCGTCATCTTGAGACCGCCAGCATGGAGCCCTTCAGTTTTCATCAAACTGCAGTTTGCATGTTTGATGAAACCACCCATCAAGATCATTCTTCAAACCGCCCCTATGCTTGGTGAAACCGCAAAGCAGTTATTGAAGAATTAAAGATATGTCATTTATTCCTTAGACAAACATTCCCTTTTTTATCATAAAAGGATGTTGTTATGTCATGTCAAAATAACTCTAAGTTAACTTGGAGTTTCTGCAAGGAATGTCGGTTTGTCTATCAGTTTGAATTGTTCACCGTTGGTCCTTTCTGCAACAAAGGACAATTGTCAAGTAGTGGTGCAACAACTACCTAGGACTACAAGACAAAACCAAGGACGAAAATGACAGCTCAACCAATGGGATTTCGACAGCAATGTACCCTTCAGATTTGATTCAAATCTTTACCAACGGTCACAAGGGTGCTCTGCCTATAAATAGCCTTCATTATTCAACAATGAAGGTTGCTGAGCTTCAAGAGATTCATTCCCAAGTATTCAAGTTTGCTTTGAAGAGTTAAACCCAGATATTCATATCTTCAAACCATCTCCATTGCAAACCCAGTTCTTCATCAAAGCTTCAAGCCTAACAACCATTCATACTTAGCCTTTACACCGAAAGAATTCCATTTGCTCAACCATCATTTAGATACTTAGAGCATTTGATTTCTTTTCACACACACACCCGATTTATATGATCACATAGATTATATACTTCGAAAACACCGGTTGTTATTATAGCTTAGGTTAGACTTATTGTTTAGAGTTTAGATTCATCTTGTAAAACCTCCTCTAAATTAATACAAGTCTCATAGCTATTAGAAAATCCTAGACTAACCATCTAGGTAGAGGACGTAGTTCATTTAAGAACGAACCTCTTCAATTTGTGTGTTTGATCTTTATTTTCTGTCTTGATATTTATCTTTCTTGTTTGTGGTCTTGAACTTATTTCCTTATACGAAATGACTTGAAAGATGAATTGTGTTTTCCTTTAAACTTTAAGTTTAACTATTCTGTTGCATCATAGTGTTTTCTCAACCCGAGTCAAACTTCCCAACTCTTTAACTAACATATTTGGCCAAACCCGCAAACTCCGCTGTGCATTTTATCAGTTCGGTTCTTGTGCTTTGAACCGCAGTTGGCCAAACTGATAAGTACTCGGTTGATTTTAAGGGTATTTTCGAAAAAGTTTCGGACCGCTATTCACCCCCCCTCTAGCGGTTCTTGTTGGGTATGCCCACATATATCTCAGTTTTAATGTAATAGGATTTATTAGATTTGATTGATCCATCACCTAAGTTTTATTTCATGGACTTTAGACCCACATGTAAGAAGTATTTATACTTCATTTTTTAGGTTGTCCATTGTTATAAAATAGGCTTAGAAACAGGGCAAGAAGATCAAGATTCAAGAAAAATCACATTCTGAGTTTGAGCCAAGTGACCATGCGCCTATGCGCCATGTATATACGCCATGCGCTCCATTTGCTCACGCGCTACTCATACGCGCCTGTGAAATTATATGCGCCTCTTGATCACGCGCAGCAACCATGCACCTAGATTATAGCTCATGCGCCTCTAATGTTTTTAATGCGCCATGCGCTCCTCTGGCTCTCGCGCCTCAAAGTGTTTATTCAACACTCAGTGATTTATTGAAGACTCAAAGACTTGAAGAGAATTCAAATTACGCCAATGATCCAACGGTGGTTAAAAGATGCATATGGGCCTAATCTATTGACACGTGTCCATAACGGTCATATTTATGTTGAGTGTCAAAGTGGCCATAATATTCGCATGCTCCAATCAACGAGTGACAGCACATCTTATCCACAAGGATTTCCAACGGCTAGTTTTTTTGAAGTTCACTATAAATACCCATAACTTCAACATTTTGAAGTTGCTGAGTTTTGCTAAGATTTCAAGAATTTCTCTCTCAAAGCATTTGTTGAAGATTTGAAGATTGCCTTCGTATTTCCAGAATTTCTCAAGAACATCTTCATACCTTCATCCTTAGCCCAGATCTTCAAGCTATAACACTTTAGTTTCATGTGCTCTATATCATAAAGATCTAAAGAGCCTTGATCCTAAATTCACACACGCACCTCTTTAAGTTTGATCATTTAGATCCATCTTTTAGAGATACACCGGTTATTGTTTTGGATTGTTCATTCATAGAATATTAGATCTTGAGTTAGTGTAGAAGCTCAAAAGTTGTAATTTGTAACACTCACTCATCATATAAGATCTCCATTAGAAATCCAAGACTAAACCATCTTGGTAGAGGGCGTAGATCTTTCATTGATCGAACCTCTCCAAATAGCTTCTGTTATTATCTTGTCATTTACTTTCAAGTTATTTTCACTCACTATTTACTTGTTTACTCTTTGTAGATTGTTTGATCTGAATTGTGTTGTGTTGTTATTTCACTTGCCTTAGTTCCTTATTTCAACCACTTTGAGCCAAAATACTTAGAGTGTGTGTGCGCCCCTTTATCATATTTTGCGCCTATTTTCATTACTAAATTCCGATGTGCATTTCACTCACTCACTTAGGCGCATTTCATAACGCTTACTTGATAAAGTGCGCATTTGCAATTGAGATTATCAAGGGTACGAAAAGATTATTAAAACAGCTATTCACCCCCCCCCTCTAGCTATTTTTCATACCCTTGTTGCCCTTTGGGACCAACAGTTCTATACCCTTGTTGCCCTCTGGGACCAACAATGGCTTACGTTCAATAGACATCGTGTAACAAAGAGATTGTGTTATGTTCTATTTTAGGAAACTTTGGAGTTCAAAGTTATACTAATTGGGTAGTGTTAGTACCCGACCTGAAAATGAGTTTATTAGGACTTTCCCAAAAATACAAGGACTTTATAGGAATTAGAAACCTTGCAAAGACTTGTCCCGGATTCCCAAAATATCTCATTTATGGAAAAATCTATCAAATTAGGTAGCAAATAGTTTCCTTAAAACCATGCAGAAACCCTAGCTTAAGAATCAAGTCAGCCTGCAGACTTGGCCACGCGGCCAACCTTGCTCCGCGTTGATCTTGGCCACGCGGCCACTATTGTCACCGGCTTCAACAATGGCCAGGCGGCCAACCTTGCGCTGGATGATCTGGACCATCAGATCCTCCATCAGTTTACTATATAAATCACTCCATGCTATTGGTTTAAGGGATCCGAATTTGAGAGTTCTTAAACACAATTTTGCTCTCTAATTAGCATTCAACCTCCAAGAAGATCAAGGTTTATTTCTTGCCAACATAGGTAAGTTTTCTAACTTTTTCTTCACGTTCTTGCATTATTTCTAATGTAGATCTTTAATATTCATGTTCTTGCATGTTTATTCATAGTTTCTTCATATGCTTCGCATGTTTATTCATATGTTCATATATGTTCTTCATCGTTCATCGTGTTCATAGATTAAAACCTTATTTATGCTATATTTAGGGTTGCGATCTTCATGTTTGCATGTTATTTCATAGCCGATGATGATCTAGGGTTCATCGACCAAGGATGATCTAGGAACTACTTCTAAACCCTAATCTTTAGGTAATTCCCCCCTCATTATGCATGATCCCGATCCTTCTGCCTATTCTAAATTCTCTGCGAACTACGCTGACCTGAGCTTCTCACATTGAGAGGAACGTAGGCAATCCTCGATCCGGTCTAAATCACTAACACACTACTAACACATTCATCATGATAGAAAGACCGATCAATTCGGGCAATAGGAGTGATAACGTTCAATATTCTTCTCTTGTTGTAATTTGACCCCGAACCCTTAAACATGCTTTTTCTCAATGTTTTGGATTTAATTAAAACGGCGTGGCGACTCTCATAATTTTAATGTTACTATGAATATTCTCAAATTCAAACACATGTATTCACAGTGGCGACTCTGCTGGGGACTGCTTTGAAACTTTTTCAAACTTAGTGGGTCTAACTTTCGTCACATCATGATGCTTGCCATGTTTTACACATGCACACACTTGCCATGTTTACACATGCACACACCTGCCATGTTTACACATGCACACTTGCCATGTTTACACATGCACACACCTGCCATGTTTACACATGCACACTTGCCATGTTCACACATGCACACACTTGCCATGTTTAACACATGCACACACC
Source organism: Campanula takesimana (assembly GCA_026119855.1). Taxonomy (NCBI): domain Eukaryota; kingdom Viridiplantae; phylum Streptophyta; class Magnoliopsida; order Asterales; family Campanulaceae; genus Campanula; species Campanula takesimana. Next base: position 16,892 of record JAOWBW010002468.1, on the reverse strand, counting down.
TGCCATGTTTAACATGCACACTTGCGCATGTTTTACACATGCACACACCTGCCATGTTTACACATGCACACTTTCCATGTTTACACATACACCTCACCCTTTGCCATGTTTACACATGCACCTCACACTTTGCCATGTTTGCACATGCACCTCACACTTTGCCATGTTTGCACATGCACCTTGTATTTTTGCCATGTTAATATGTGTACCTTGTATTTTTTCAATACATGTATTTTTGTACTTTCCCTATAGTACTAAGGTCAAACAAAACTCTGCTATGCTCCCTTGTACATTATTTTCCTTCTTTGCATTGCATTGCATAGCATCATTCAAACATTCAAAACTTCTCTCTTTTCTCCTTAAAAAGAATTAGTTTCTTGCCACACACTACCACTAGTCCGTGTCCGCACTGCACATTTCCCTACTACCCGAGTTTTCGATGTGCGGGAATTTGTGCGCTACTGCCGCCCTCTTTTCGAGTCACTCGTCTACTCCACTCACCGTGTACGTTCCGCGAGCGGTGGGAACCTTTTAACCTAACCCGTGTCAACCCACACATAGAGATTAGAACACTCCTCGGACCACCCATTTAGGATGTAAATAAATGCAAAACTTTTCGCAAAATAAAATGTCATTGCATCTAGGCGACCTCTAAGGTCCATCGCTCACACCCGTGGGCCATCTATCAAAATTCCTCATCTTGCCTATCATCTCGGCCCGCTTTGGCCAAAATCCCACCATCCTTTGGCCTCTTAGGACAATCTTATCTACCTTTGACCTCCTAGGTCAACCTTTGACCGCCTAGGTCAACCTTCCCAACCTTTGACCTCCTAGGTCAACCTTATCTACATTTGACCTCCTAGGTCACCTTTGACCCCCTAGGTCAACCCTTACCAACTTTGACTCCTAGGTCAACCTTATCCGCCTTTGACCCCTTAGGTCAACCGTTTACCTCCTAGGTCAACCTTTGACCGCCTAGGTCACCTTATCCGCCTTTGACCCCTTAGGTCAACCGTTGACCTCCTAGGTCAACCTTTGACCGCCTAGGTCAACCTTCTCAACCTTTGACCCCCTAGGTCAACTTTCTCCGTCTTGACCCCCTTAGTCAACCTTTGACCCCTAATCAACCTTCTCCGCTCTTGACCCCCTTAGGTCAACCTTTGACCCCCTAGGTCAACTTCTCCCGCTCTTGACCCCCTTAGGTCAACCTTTGACCCCTAGGTCAACCTTCTCCGCTCTTGACCCCTTAGTCAACCTTTGACCTCCTTAGGTCAATCTTATCCGTTTAAGTCAACATTTTACCCCTAGGTCAACCTCATTTGTCTTTTAACCTCTTAGGTCAACCTTTGACCCCTAGGTCAACTTTTCTCCGCTCTTGACCCCCCTAGGTCAACCTTTGACCGCCTAGGTCAACCTTTGACCGCCTAGTCAACCCTCTGAACCTTTAACCTCCTAGGTCAACCTTTGACCCCCTAGGTCACTTTCTCCTCTCTTGACCCCCTTAGGTCAACCTTTGACCCCTAGGTCAACCTTCTCCGCTCTTGACCCCCTTAGGTCAACCTTTGACCCCTAGGTCAACTTTCTCCGCTCTTGACCCCCTTAGGTCAACCTTTGACCCCTAGGTCAACCTTCTCCGCTCTTGACCCCCTTAGGTCAACCTTTGACCCCTTAGGTCAATCTTATCCGTTTAAGTCAACCTTTGACCCCTAGGTCAACCTCTTTGTCTTTTAACCTCTTAGGTCAACCTTTGACCCCCTAGGTCAACTTTCTCCGCTCTTGACCCCCTTAGGTCAACCTTTGACCCCTAGGTCAACCTTCTCCGCTCTTGACCCCCTTAGGTCAACCTTTGACCCCCCTAGGTCAACTTTCTTCGCTCTTGACCCCCTTAGGTCAACCTTTGACCCCTAGGTCAACCTTCTCCCTCTTGACCCCCTTAGGTCAACCTTTGACCCCTTAGGTCAATCTTATCCGTTTAAGTCAACCTTTGACCCCTAGGTCAACCTCATTTGTCTTTAACCTCTTAGGTCAACCTTTGACCCCCTAGGTCAACTTTCTCCGCTCTGACCCGACCTCTTAGGTCAACCTTCGACCTCTTAGGTCAACCTTTGACCTATAGGTCAACCTTATCCGCCTTTGACCTCTTAGGTCTACCCTTTACCTCCTAGGTCAACCTTATCACCCTCGACCTCTTAGGTCACCCCTCGACCTCTTAGGTCAACCCTTGACCGCCTAGGTCAACTTTATCCGCCGCCTCCGACCTCTGGTCAACCCTTGACCTCCTAGTCAACCTTATCTACCTTTGACCTCCTAGGTCACCTTTAACCGCCTAGGTCAACCTTATCACCTTCGACCTCTTAGGTCACCCCTCGACCTCTTAGGTCAACCTTTGACCCCTTAGGTCAACCTCATCCGCCTTTGACCTCTTAGGCCAACCTTTGACCTCATAGGTCATTCTCATCTGCCTTTGACCCCATAGGTCAAACTTGGACCCCTTAGGTCAACTTTATCACCCCTCGATCTCTTAGGTCAACCTTTGACCACTTAGGTCAACCTTATCGCCTTTGACCCCTGAGGTCAACCTTTGACTCCCTAAGTCAACCCAATCACCTTTCGACTTCTTAAGTCAACCTTTGACCCTTAGGTCAACCTTATCCGCTATTGACCTCTTAGGTCAATCTTTGGTCCCTAGGTGAACCCAATTACCTTTGACTTACCCGCTTAGGTCAAACCGTCATCCTGACCCACCTAGGTCATTATTTGACCCACCGTTGTCCATACCAACCTAGGTCACCTGTCTCGACCCGTTTAGGTCCACACACCATCCTCGACCCATCTAGGTCAACTCGTCCGTCTTAGGTTAAACTACCCCTTTACCTTTGACCCATCTAGGTCAATCCTTGCCCGCTTAAGTCGACTTGCCCGTCTTGAATCTATATACCGACCTCCCTAGGTCAACCAACCCGAATAGGTCAACCAACTCACATTCGACCCGCTTAGGTCAAACCATGTTTATCCCACTTAGATCATCCCATAGGCAACCCGCTACAACCCGCTATCTTGATTCATTCACCATATAGGTCAATCTTAGGTCGACCTATCCATTACCCATCTAGGTCAACCTACCATTATCGTCGCATTCTAGCTTGAACCACTTCTTGTCTGAAACCTTAGGTCAATCCTTAGGTCAAACCATAAGTCAAACCATACCCACTCAATCAAACCAACTCCTATAGGTCTTCCTCACCCATGCTTGACTAAGGACCGAGTCATCTCCTGCTTTGACCTCAAGATCGCTCTTTATCTTAAAAAGACTCTATCAAATTGACCCCTATGGTCACCTCTCACGTCTTTTAAAAAGTCTAACTTGATTCGAACTACGGCGACCTGAGCCTCTTATTGTGTGGGACCTCTCCCTCATGATAAGGGGAACGTAGGCAACTTCGGCCCGGTCAAACTTTCAATTTTTTACCAAAATGCATTTCAAAAATGTGGAGACCGACTCTTTTCCAAAAAATGATTTTTTATAACGATGCCTTATCATTAAATACGAATCTAATTCTTTCATGACGTAGAGTTCTGCATCATGTCGGCTGCAAGGAACATCGAAGTTGCAACTGAAGCTGCTACCCAAGATCCCGAGACAATCCTCTACACCGGTACTGCTCTCAGTGAGCAAGCATCCCACTTTGAAGCCATCCTCGATGAACAAGCAATCCACTTTAAGCCATTCTCAACGAGCAAGCAACACACTTTCATAAGGAGATGCATAAGACCCTAAGAGATATCGAGAGGCGCCATTTGTCTGACATTCGTGGCGTTCTCAGTCGAATTCTCCCTCTTGCTCAATGTCAACACCCGTACGCTCCTCAAATGTACGGGCCGCCAGAGACTGTCCCCGTCGGGATGCCCCCTATGACTACTCATCAACAAGGGGTGCCGGTACCTAAATCACCCTCAAAGACAGTTCGTGAAAGGAAGGACGAGCGCGAATTCGACGACTTGGGCAAACTCTTCAAAAGTCTAGTTCAAGCCGGCAAGTTGTCTCCTTTGTTCAATTATGAACCAAGTAAGGTGAAGCAAGGCTTGGATCCCTCCAAACACTGCCAACCACCACCAGTACATTGGGCATGACACCGAAGATTGCCTCCAATTGAGGAAAAAGATTCAAAGCCTCATTAACAGCGGAGTCATCACCCGCCAACGGAATACATGGGCATGGGCAAAAGAGGAAATTGGGGCTACCTCCTTTAAATAAAAGAAAAGAAAAGGGTCATTCAGTCTTCGTAGGTTCTAGAGTGTCCTTAGTCAAAAGTCCACCTTGGACGATTTTTTTTCTTTAAGTAAAAGTCCACCCCGGATTAGTCGTTTTTCTTTCAAATAATAAAAGAGTCTTTATTTCTTTTCTCTCTAGACTTGAGACATAATCTTGCATAAATCAATTCCATGAAAATTGTCTTATTCACCATTTTCGCTTGATTGCTATATCTTTATATGATGAATTAATCTTAATCTTACTCATTAATGGCGACTCATTAAAAGGTAAATGGACCCACAAACCATTCACATAATTAAGTAAACGATTAATCTTAAAATAACGAATGCTTCGATCAATTGGGATGAACGAATCACTTTCTCTTCTCTCTACATTCTACCCCCCATACACTCTCTATATACACTTCCCCCTGTGTACACCCTCCATATACCTATCCATATAATACCCGCTATACACTCACCCCGTGTACATTCTTCACGAACACTCTCTCCATACACCTTCTCCCATACACCTCCCGTCTCACCATTAACCCCTTTTCCACACGGTCATGCAAAGAAATAGACTGCGGTTGCTCATCATCAGGCACCCATGCTGCCACGATTCAAGAGGGATGTTTCTCCATTCATGAGTATTACATGCCGATACACTGAGGTTGTCTGTATTCCATCGCAAATGCCAAGTGCACGAAGTTGTTTATACCATTCATGGGTGCCACGTGACGATCCGATGGAGCTCCGTCGATGAAGGACAAGGGGCTACGATGCCCGCCGCCAGCAAAAGCCGCTTGAACTATAAGGAAGCTACTTCGCAATCAACAAATGCGAAAACGAACCAGGGGCTCGTCTTGCCCAATGTTTCATGTACAAATATAAAATGAAAGCTCGCTAGGTCGAACCCAAAAAGGCGACCCAGGCAAAAATTAGAGCATTGCACAAAAGAAGCCCGCTAGGTTGAAAACCCGAAAGGGCGGCCTAGGCAAAAAAAAAGGGTGTGCACAAAAAAAAAAAAAAAAAAAATCAAAAAAAATAAAAAATAATAATAATAAATAAAGAAAAATAGAAGGGCTATCACCACAGAATATTTTCACTTCAAATGTTCTATTTTTCTTTCTTTCCCTACAAAGAAGATTAACACGGCAGCAGCAACCCATGACAACTACGATGGAGCAATCCACTGCAACAACTACAAAGGAGTAATCCACCGCAATGAGCTACAAAGAACAACTCACCTCAAACGAACCTCACACCCCTAAACTCAAAACCCAACTTCATCGTCAACCGGGCAACCACTCAAAGCCAAACATAACCTACCTTGGGTCAACTTTCTTTCTTTTCTTTCCTCCCACACATACCCACTGAAACCCGACACCATCGTCAAGCGGGTCATCCCCGAACTACGCGGACCTGAGCTCCTCACCTTGAGGAGAACGTAGGCAACCTCCCGGTTCGGTCCAAAATATACACAACCCACCTCGAGCCAATTTTCTTTCTCTTCTCTCTTCCCCATATTTCTACTCCTGACTTCTTCACTCACAATTGATCAAACATTTATTATTTGAGGCTACTTGTTTACCAATTAACCATAACTCATTAACTAATCAACGAGGTCCATTCTCGAGCAATCAAATGAGAATCTTGAATAAAACAATTTTCAAATGTCTCGACAAGTCTTCCGTTCTACAATCTAGGAAAGAGCTAAACACTTACTTTCTGTCAAGCAGGGGCTTCCTCCCTTTTGTACATATATACCCTCAGTTGCTCAAAGAGTCAAAATGTGAGTACTATCTTTCTCTCTCTCTCTCTTACTCTCACCAAAATGCCCCCGCATGTTTAAAACAATTATTTTTCCTTTTTTGAGTCGACTGAATGATTTTCAAAAAAAAAAAAAAAAAAAAAGGTGATGACGCAAAAGAGATGCCCGCTAGATTGAAAACCCGAAAGGGCGGTCTAGGCAAAAAAAAGGGTGCGTCTTAAAGGAGGTAGGATACCCCGCTCTACACCCTTATCGAACTGGGGCTTCCCCAACAGAAGGGGTCGACTATGTGGTTTCCCAGAGAATACCGAGGCGTCAACAAGGATACACTTAGAAGAAGGGCACCCCTTATCGTCAAACTCGGCACGCGACGACCTATTTGGATTGATTAGAATCATAATTAATTATAAGGCATCTGTATAAGATCATAACACTTTCATAAAGTTTTCTCCTCCCCGACACTTTGTTTATAAACCCGCACGCTCGGTCTCCACAAAATTGTAAAAACATCCTCGATCCATCTGAGACCCATCTCCGTGATTCTTGAGTTGACTCGGTCCTTCACCCTATTTCCTACACAATAGGATACCCTTAGGTCCCAACCTACCTGGTTCAAAAACTTAGGTCCCAAGCCTACCCGGTCAGTCTTGCCTAAGTTACACCATAAACTCTCTAGGTCCCGAGCCTACCCGATCGGTCTTACCTAGGTCCCAAACATACCCGGTGAGTCTTACCTACGTTACATCATAACCTCTTAGCTCGACCTTCCGCAAGTTCGTAGCATGACCCCTTCGGCCTCAAACCGGTTCTACCCAAAACTTCAGACCTTAAACCAGTTAACCAAAGCCAAATCCTTAGGGTGATCCATTAGGTCCCGAACCTACCGGTCCCGAGCCTACCCGATCTCCTAGATCTCAAACCTACCAACACATACTCGTCCTTACCCTGTCTAGCCATAGCTCTCTTATCCTCCTCGGTCCAACTTCTAAGGTCCACCCATAGTCTAACCTGTGGAGCGAGCCCTGAGGGCCCAAGACCATTCGAGTCTACCAAACACCTACCTTTTAGGTCTCTAGAATATCTGATCCATACCTTAGGCCTCAACCCCTAAACCTTTAGGTCACAAGACTTTCTGCCCTTTAGGTCTCTCACCTTACATCTCCACCCTTTGGACTCTGTAATTCCCAAGCCTACTTGGTCCGACTAAAAGCGACAACATCTACGTCTCCCGACTCCCGTCATGTCCAAGCCATGACCCTACCACTCTTAAACCTACCAAGTACCAACCTAGTGTCACCCATTAGCCTCAAAAGACTTCCTAGTCTGACCTTCAACCCCTTAAGGACTCTAACCTACTTAATCCAAGCCGAGTCCAAACCTCGCCACCTACAAGGTCCACCCTTGAACTCCATGGATCTCAAACATCGCTCCCCCAACGAGTCCAAATCTCAAACCTTGCTCAAGTACATAGGATCTCCTGCGCACCACGCCATACCATAGGGATCTCAATACCCATCAGGTTAAAACCCATGTCCTTAAACACCTTGGTCCCATCCCTAACCTACCTTCGAAATTGCCAAACGAGCTTAGTCACACGCATGACCTCTAAGGCAAAATTAAGTCCTAAGCATACCCAATCCTGTTAGGCACACTATTATACTCAAAGCAAAGTCTTGGACACTCGATCCATTTACCTAAAGCGCCAACATGGTCATATATCCGAAACCATTTCCCGCACTTATGGTTCGCACCTAGCCTAAACTTTCAAACGCTCTAGGATCCAAGCCCGACATGCGTATTAGGTACTAGGATCATCCAATCCCAACCCGTTGCTCCTTGGCCGACCTCAAGCCTGCTTGGTCCTAACCCATAACGCGGTTTCTCTAGGACAAAAGACTTACCCGCTTAAAATCCTTATGTCCCAACGCTACCCTGCCTAGCCTTCGATCTCCTAGATCTCACGCCTACCATTCCATTAGGCCCGGTCTCCTCAACACATGTCTGAGTCTTACCCTAGCTAAACCCTAGAAATTTAGCCTAGGTCTAATCTATCGAGCCTACCCAGCCACGAGGTATCAAGCTCATTTGCCCCAAACCGCAACACTCTTAGACCTCAAACTTGCTCGGTCTAAACCAAGACAAACCTTCAAATGCTTTCGGTCTCCAAACCCTAGCCTTAAACCTAGGTAAACACATTCTCTAAACCCTAGCCTCAAGCCTAGGTAGTCATATCATTCTCTCTGAACCCTAGCCTCAAGCCTAGGTAATTACATCTTCCTAAACCCTAGCCTCACCTAGGTAGTTACATCCCTTCCAAACCCTACCTTAGAGCCTAGGTATTTACACCCTTCCTAAACCCTAGCCTTGATCCTAGGTAGTCACGTATCCTCTCTAAACCCTAGCCTCGAGCCTAGGTAGTCATATCATTCTCTCTGAACCCTAGCCTCAAGCCTAGGTAATTACATCCTTTCAAACCCTAGCCTAAAGCCTAGGAAGTTACATCCTTCTTAAACCCTAGCCTTGATCCTAGGTAGTTACACCATAGCCTTGATCCTAGGTAGTCACATATCCTATCTAAACCCTATCCTTAAGCCTAGGAAAACCACAATATCCCCTTTAACCCTAGCCCAAATTCTAGGGAATTTCCAAACCCCGTATGCAACATCATTTCCAAATTCCCGAAACCCTAGTCTCGAAACCTAGGAAATTTACAATCTCAATTCTCCGTTTTATTGAACCCTAGTCCAAACCTAGGATATAATGCCCTGTCCAAAACTCAATCAACCCTAGCCTCAAGCTTAGGTAGTCGCATTCGCTCTAAACCCTAGCCTCGAGCCTAGGTAGTCGCATTCGATCTAAACCCTAGCCTCAAGCCTAGGTAGTCGCACTCTTTCTAAAGCCCTAGTCTCAAGGCTAGGTAGAAATTATCCTCTTTAAACTCTATCATCAAGCCTAGGATTCAACATTCCCTTCAAACCCCAGTCCTATACCTAGGAAACTCCTTCACCTTAGTCTCAAAACGTAGGAAGTTTACAGTCCTTAGCCTTAAAACCTAGCCTAAAGCCTAGGTTACCATGAACCTTTCCAGCCATAGTCACCAATCCCGGAAAATGTGTGGTGAACCCTAACATCAAGCTTAGTGGACCTTCCACAAAAGCAATCCCTCTTCCCAACGGTCCATGGTCTCAAGCCTAGGAAGTCACAACCCTTTCAACTCCCAGCCTTGGGTCTAAAGCCAACGCCTTTGCAACCTCTGAACCTACCACAACTCCAAGCCCTAGCCGCGAAGCCTAGGATATTTCTAAACCCTAGTCCCAAACCTAGGAGAGTCATGGTCCTTAAACACCAGTTTCCAAACCCTTGTTCGAAACCCTAACATCTAGGAAGTTCCCAAACCTCAACCTCTCCAAACCCTAGCCCCAAACCTAGGAATCTGCATTCTCTCCAAACCCTAGTCTCAAGCCTAGGAAGCACCATCCCCTTTTACCCTAGCCCAAGTTCTAGGGAATTTCTAAAGCCCTGTGTGCAACATCCTTTCCAAATTCTCGAAACCCTAGTCTCGAAACCTAGGAAATTTATAATCTCAATCCCCCGCTAGTCTTATGCCTAGGATACAATAGCCTTTCCATATTCTCTCCGAACCCTAGCCTCGAGCCTAGGCAGTCGCATTCTCTCCAAACCCTAGACCGTAAGCCTAGGAAACCACATTGTATCCAAGACACAATCTCAAGTCTAAACAACCATAACATCTTTTGCATCCTTATCTAAGAGGCTAACCATCCCCTTTCCTTAGAAGCCTTAGGTCCTACCCTAAGCAACCAAGCAAAATGTCCCTTACCTAATACCTTCATCTTAATGGTTCGTAGCCTCATATTATGTATTCCTCCTAATTTAGGGTAAGCGGATCCCAAACATTACGCTTTCCGTGGTCGTCCTTTGCTCACCAAAGAGTCCTTTACCTTGGCGACTCCCCGAGAGTCCATCACCTTTGCGACTCCCCAAGAGTCCATCACTTCTGCGATTTCCTGAGAGTCTATCACCTTCATGACTCCTTGAGAGTTCATCCCGTTTGCGACTCCATAACAATCCATCATCTTTGCCTCCACATTCAAAATTTCAGTTTTACCCCCTGGTACATTTCCCTTTGTTCATTTTTAGGTGCCCTTAGCGCTATTTTGACTGATATTCGTTACCTTTGAATACGGAAAACCCCTTAAAACTTCCTAATATTTGCTTAGGATTCGTATGGTTGTAGAGACTTTTGGCGCCTCTATGACATACGCATCCTAGATCGATCGCAATGGGCAGAAGCCTCGGCGTTTCTGTTTGCGAGAGATCCAGCATCTATTATTTTAGCACTTCCTAATATTTGCTTAGGATTCATATGGTTGTAGAGACTTCGGCGCCTCTATGACATACGCATCCTAGATCGATCGCAATGGGCAGAAGCCTCGGCGTTTCTGTTTGCGAGAGATCCAGCATCTATTATTTTAGCACTTCCTAATATTTGCTTAGGATTCGTATGGTTGTAGAGACTTCGGCGCCTCTATGACATACGCATCCTAGATCGATCGCGATGGGCAGAAGCTTCGGCGTTTCTGTTTGCGAGAGATCCAGCATCTATTATTTTAGCACTTCCTAATATTTGCTTAGGATTCGTATGGTTGTAGAGACTTCGGTGCCTCTATGACATACGCATCCTAGATCGATCGCGATGGGCAGAAGCCTCGGCGTTTCTGTTTGCGAGAGATCCAGCATCTATTATTTTAGCACTTCCTAATATTTGCTTAGGATTCATATGGTTGTAGAGACTTCGGCGCCTCTATGACATACGCATCCTAGATCGATCGCAATGGGCAGAAGCCTCGGCGTTTCTGTTTGCGAGAGATCCAGCATCTATTATTTTAGCACTTCCTAATATTTGCTTAGGATTCGTATGGTTGTAGAGACTTCGGCGCCTCTATGACATACGCATCCTAGATCGATCGCGATGGGCAGAAGCCTCGGCGTTTCTGTTTGCGAGAGATCCAGCATCTATTATTTTAGCACTTCCTAATATTTGCTTAGGATTCGTATGGTTGTAGAGACTTCGGCGCCTCTATGACATACGCATCCTAGATCGATCGCGATGGGCAGAAGCCTCGGCGTTTCTGTTTGCGAGAGATCCAGCATCTATTATTTTAGCACTTCCTAATATTTGCTTAGGATTCGTATGGTTGTAGAGACTTCGGCGCCTCTATGACATACGCATCCTAGATCGATCGCGATGGGCAGAAGCCTCGGCGTTTCTGTTTGCGAGAGATCCAGCATCTATTATTTTAGCACTTCCTAATATTTGCTTAGGATTCGTATGGTTGTAGAGACTTCGGCGCATCTATGACATACGCATCCTAGATCGATCGCGATGGGCAGAAGCCTCGGCGTTTCTATTTGCGAGAGATCCAGCATCTATTATTTTAGCACTTCCTATATTTGCTTAGGATTCATATGGTTGTAGAGACTTCGGCGCCTCTATGACATACGCATCCTAGATCGATCGCAATGGGCAGAAGCCTCGGCGTTTCTGTTTGCGAGAGATCCAACATCTATTATTTTTGCACTTCCTAATATTTGCTTAGGATTCGTATGGGTGTAGAGACTTCGGCGCCTCTATGACATACGCATCCTAGATCGATCGCGATGGGCAGAAGCCTCGGCGTTTCTGTTTGCGAGCGATCCAGCATCTATTATTTTAGTACTTCCTAATATTTGCTTAGGATTCGTATGGTTGTAGAGACTTCGGCGCCTCTATGACATACGCATCCTAGATCGATCGCGATGGGCAGAAGCCTCGGCGTTTCTGTTTGCGAGCGATCCAGCATCTATTTTAGGATTCGTATGATTGTAGAGACTTCGGCGCCTCTATGACATATGCATCCTAGATCAATCGTGGTTGACAGAAGCCTCGGCGTTTCTGTTCGCGAGAGATCCATCATCTATTACTTTAGGGCATCGACAGGAACCCTGGCAATCCTGATTGCGTTTACCATTCCATCTTGGATTATTTAGACAGCGTAGTCCTTATTTTTCCAAATAACTTCATTGCTTACGAATGATTCGTTCTTCGTACAGGATAGTGCCCGTAGGTTATTATCCATAGCAAGAGTCCGATATCTCGTTTTATCCCCAGTAGATCTGAACTACGACCGGCTTGATTCCTCAGAGGATACGTAGGAAACCTGAAAAGGTTTCAGCCACCCGACCGACGCGGTCATCTCTCATCCCCAGCAGGTGCATTTTCCCCAGCAGAAGACGTTGCTCCCCATAAGAGGACAAATCATTCCCAATTTCCCCATCAGATTTGAACTACGTTTGGCTTGATTCCCCGCGGATACGTAGGTCGCCTGTCAAGGTTCAGCCGTTCCCTTACCTTCATCTGTTTTGAAACTCATGTTTCAGACGGATCCTTCTTTTTCGTCGACCCCACATTGCCTTGCAAGAAGCGTCGCCGAGGGGCTACTGTTAGTACCCGACCTGAAAATGAGTTTATTAGGACTTTCCCCAAAATACAAGGACTTTATAGGAATTAGAAACCTTGCAAAGACTTGTCCCGGATTCCCAAAATATCTCATTTATGGCAAAATCTATCAAATTAGGTAGCAAATAGTTTCCTTAAACCATGCAAAACCCTAGCTTAAGAATCAAGTCAGCCTGCAGACTTGGCCACGCGGCCAACTTGCTCCGCGTTGATCTTGGCCACGCGGCCACTATTGTCACCCGGCTTCAACAATGGCCAGGCGGCCAACCTTGCGCTGGATGATCTGGACCATCAGATCCTCCCATCAGTTTACTATATAAATCACTCCATGCTATTGGTTTAAGGGATCCGAATTTGAGAGTTCTTAAACACAATTTTGCTCTCTAATTAGCATTCAAACCTCCAAGAAGATCAAGGTTTATTTCTTGCCAACATAGGTAAGTTTTCTAACTTTTTCTTCACGTTCTTGCATTATTTCTAATGTAGATCTTTAATATTCATGTTCTTGCATGTTTATTCATAGTTTCTTCATATGCTTCGCATGTTTATTCATATGTTCATATATGTTCTTCATATGTTCATCGTGTTCATAGATTAAAACCTTATTTATGCTATATTTAGGGTTGCGATCTTCATGTTTGCATGTTATTTCATAGCCGATGATGATCTAGGGTTCATCGACCCAAGGATGATCTAGGAACTACTTCTAAACCCTAATCTTTAGGTAATTCCCCCCTCATTATGCATGATCCCGATCCTTCTGCCTATTCTAAATTCTCTGCGAACTACGCTGACCTGAGCTTCTCACATTGAGAGGAACGTAGGCAATCCTCGGATCCGGTCTAAATCACTAACACACTACTAACACATTCATCATGATAGAAAGACCGATCAATTCGGGCAATAGGAGTGATAACGTTCAATATTCTTCTCTTGTTGTAATTTGACCCCCGAACCCATTAAACATGCTTTTTCTCAATGTTTTGGCTTTAATTAAAACGGCGTGGCGACTCTCATAATTTTAATGTTACTATGAATATTCTCAAATTCAAACACATGTATTCACAGGTAGTCATAATGGCTTGCTAGAGTCCGCTTATGACTTACGAGGTTTGACTGGTTCGGACTCGTTGCCAACTTAGTATAATCCTATTGGGTCACACACGCAGAACGGATAATTAAAGGAGCGAAAAACGAAGTAAAACAGGATCCTGCTGAAAGGATCCGTACGGATGAATCTGGATGCTTCCAGAAACATCCGTACGGATGGTTTTGCCCGGCATAATCAGTTTTAGGAAACTCTTTTTGAACAAGAAAACCTAACCTAAAGGGTTTCTGAAACCCCTTGAATATAAATACATACTGACGGGAATTGTTCCCTAGTTGTTGATTTGATCAATTCCAAAGTCTTTCTTAGAGAAAGAAATCACACATTATATTCTTGGGTTATTATGATTGATTAATCTCAATTATCAAGTCACAATAATAATTAGGAGCTTTGAAGAATCGTTCTTCAACATCGTTGATCAATCCGAAGACCTAGCAGTCAAGTTCAAGAAGGAGTTCTTGAAATCTGTTCGTTGTGGGATTACCGGTAGAGGGCGTTCATCTTAACGCTTAATCCAAGTTTTACATAACGATCTACAAGGGTTAGTTTCTTTCATCTTGTTATTATGATTTACTGTTCATAGCGGATCTAGGCTATTGGGTTTTATTCATGTCTATATTCCGCTGCGCATGATTGCACGAAACCCAACAATTTGGTATATTCTTTTGAGTAAAATTTTGGTTAGGTGTCACTATAAAACCCACATTTCACAACATTCAATCACCAGCCGCCACATAAGCCAAAAGCAACAAACCCACCCACTCTCCATTGGCTGCAATCTAGAGTATCACTGCTTCTCTTTTTCTTTCATTTGCTTCTCTTTCTTTTTCCCTTGAACAAGAAAACCACATGGCTGGCCTATGAAAATATCTTCAATGGCTAACCGATCAGCACACCACCGGTCGTTGACCTCTTGAAATACAGAAGATCATCTCACCCAACTGTTCATCCTAGCCCTCCCTCCTCATATCCTTCTTCTACATCATCCTAGACCTCGTCATTATCGTCGTCCTCTTCATCGCCACCATTTTCATCCTCCATATCTCATCTTCAAACTGCTAACTCTTCCAAGGGGGTGCAGATCCGTCGTTCTTTGTTGCAGTTACGACACCGTTAGCAACAACAGGATTCCATCGGTTTCATCCTCCATCCTCATACACCCTGATTACTGAGTCAATTTTTGTTATCAATCGTATCACTGCTCTTTCCTAAAATCATCATTGTTATGTAGGTAATTTAATGATTTGTGGACAGACGATTTCCTCAGGAACGATTTGGAGATGATGATGGTTTATACAGTAAATTGCAGCCTAGGAAATTTGGTGTGGTTTTGTGGTTTTGCTGATGTGGAAGATAGTGATTGGATTCTGCAATTGATGCTTTTGCGTGACACCGAAAATAATTTTTTCTCTGTTCTTTAAAAGTAGTATAATTGTTTTTTTTTTTTTTTAAAACATGGTGACAACGTCTCCCAACTTCTCTCTTCGGTTCCTCCCTTCTTCTTCACCAAATCAATTTTTTCCGTTCTATTAATTTTCTCATTTCTTCATTTTCACTTTATTAATTTTTGTTGTATACGTTTTCCAACAACACAATTCTTTGAGATTACAAATAATTGTATTGTTGAGTTTTTTTTAGTTTTGTCATATAATAAATTACTCTCCTTTATTGAGATCCGTGAAATTCTCTCTTTTGTTTCGAGCCGTGTATTTCTCTCTTTTTTGAGCCTTGGATTTCTCTCATTCGTTAAGAGACTATGTTTATTTGTTTATTGTTTCTTTATCAAACAATTGTGATGAATCTCTCATTATTTTATAATGAAGTGGATGTCATTGTTCTACTACACGTGGATGTTTCATGGATTTTGGAATGTCTGGTAGACATCTTCTCGTCCACTCGGATTCTCTAGTATACCGAGTGTTCATCGAAAAATTTATCCGAGGAGGAAATTATTGAATGCTAGATTAAGGCCGTGTCCAGGTTTGGAGTAGGAATCCGAAAATCTCAAGATTTTGATCAGAAGATTAATTGTTGTGTGTTTAAAAATAATAAGTGTCATCGTTTGACTTTTTCTTCATCAATTTTGATGAACCTTTTATAGAAAATTTAGGAAAATATAATTATCTTATACTTTCAATACATAGTGCACTGTGCACCCAAAATAAGTTTTTAAATTTTATAAATATATTAAAAAAATCTTTCGCCGGTCTATAAAATATAATTTTTTCGTCTCAGTTCGATATGCACAATTAATGGATTTTGAGTGTGATAACGTGTACGATTTGTAGGTGAGCCCACAATTTCATACTACAATTTAATTATGTGGGTTTGACAACTGAGTGGGTTATAGAATACTAATAATAATAATAACAATAATAATAATAATTTTATTTTAAAAAGTATTTCTTATCAATGACACTATTCAAACGTTAGGGCGGTGGGAGCGTTAAAGTTGAAATTTTTGTCAAGTTAATTGTTATTTGACTAAAAGGTGAATAAAATCTATGTTTTTTTTTTCATGAAATTCTAAAGTTATTTTTCAAAATGAAAAGTCTAAATATTGCGATAGGTACTGATGAGCCCGCACCTCGCGGATCGAGCTAAGAAGTCCGAACCGGGTGCAACATGTCTACTCGCAGACAAACCGGATTAGGCTCAGTCCGAGCTCCGAAGTCATTCTCACTCTCCAAATAGCTCACCTTACGGACTCCTTCGCTAGGCTCCCCGTGGACACCTGACAAGAAGATGTGTCAGCCGAACTCAACGACTCCGAGCTCATGACCTCGGCGAGCTCGTCTATTTACGAACTGTATTGTCTGGTCAGATCACATTAATGGGTGATGGGCTCTCCTGACCACCTAATCCCTGCCGTACACTTTAGTCAGATCATAGACTACCTTTACAAGGTTCTCAGAGCATAAATAGAGCCTTCTCTCTTTTACCCAAGGTATGTAAAAACCTACACACACAAAACGGTCAATTGATATGTTTAACCCGCGTACTTTAGTTTTAGCTTTGCTTTTAACCTCTCTTGTTTACTTTTAGCATTTTAAAACCCCAGTACTCATATACGTACTCGTTTGTTCAGAGAGCCTAACTCCATCAAAAAATGTTAATGTAATTAATAAATCTAACAAGACTTAACGAGATGCACTTCCGAACCTAAAGTAAACCATAATCAAAACCTAAAATCAAACCAAAAACTCAAATCTCTATATGCACACGCAATGAAGCAATTGAAA
>JAOWBW010002467.1:0-77500 GCA_026119855.1 Campanula takesimana | reverse complement strand
GGGGGCTCTCATACTGATGAAATCACAAAGAAGTTCATAATCTCCGTCATGTGTCGTGAGCAACCATTATCCAAGTACCAAAGATCTTATTCTTCTTTGCGGTTCCAGCCATAAGCATAAGATCTGAAAAATAAACATTCAAGATTTTGGTCCCCCTTATTCTTTTGGGTCCTAGGTTAGCAGCTTTTTTGGACCCACACTTTTGACTTAGGATTTTTACGTCCCTTGGCATTGGGTGTGAACCTTAAAAGACAATGACCACCAGAATGACATAATCAGCACAAATAGCACAATGAATAAAATCCAGGTTTTGGTTGCGGTTTTACAAACCCTTTACTGACCTTCGGTTTCTCATGTTTTACTGGTGTCAGCGGTTTTGGCTTTAACAAAGATTACCTTCTTGAGCTCAACCTTCCTCTTAGGTGTAGCTTTAGGGAAAATGATAGGAATTTCCTTAAACCGACTAGGAGCGGTTTCATCACTCAATACTTCCTTGTTGCCTCAGCCGCTATGGATTTCTCTTTCCACTTTGAATCTCTCCCAGTCTGGTTTTTAGGATACTCAAAGAAATAATTTTGCCTTTTAATTTCTTGTTTTGAGCCCTTTTTACCGGCATGATTAACCTTAGAAATTTCTTTGGTTTGTTCAGTAGGTTTCACACCACCTTCGTCACAGAGACAAGGACACTTACACCCTCATCGGTTTAAACCCCAATCCCTTTTATCCGAAGTAGGAATTTGTGAATTTAGGATTTGTTCCACGGTGACACCAGACTTAGTCATACATCGGTCACTTTTTGAAGGTCATCCCTTTGTACGGTAAGCTCATGGATTTGGGTGAGAAGTACCTCGGTTCTGTCCTTCAGATAGCGGTTTTCATCCACAATAGTAGATATCCCAGCAATTTGGAGCTTGAGGTTTTCAATTTCCTCCTTGTGGGATTTACATACACGTTGGATTCTTCAAGTCCGCAGCCATTAGTTTATATGCCTTTTTAAGCACAGTGTGTTGTTGACATATGATATTAGCACATTCTAGTACCTGGTCATCATGAATTTGGTTTGCTTGAACCTCAGGAGTGTAGTTTGGTGTTGTAGGAGCTTTGCTTAATCTAGCCTCAGGAGTCTTCGGTGAAACTGACTTCATTTGTTGTTTGGCAGTGGAAGGCTTTCGTCAATTTCAATTCTTTCTTCAAATCCCATGAGGCAAGAGATTTGCAGTTTCTTCATCATCACTTTCATCTGAGCCTGAACCCATCCATATCAGCGGTTGATCTCCTTGGTCAGCTACCATTCCTCTTCTTTTCACGAACTTCTTGTTGAATGGTTTATTTGCTGGCGCAGCTTCATAACGCGGTTTGGGACAACTTGAAGCAAATGACCTGGTTGTCTGCAGTTATAACAGACCAAGTCATCCCTTGTCTTGGGATCTGCAGTTTTTGTTGAATCTGGTTGGAGGGATAAACTTTGCTGGGCTTTTGGATGGAAATTGAGATCTATTGTTTTTCCTGAACTTGTGTATTCTTCACATACAAAGCAAATTCTTCATCATCCATTTCATCAAAATCAATTTGAGTAGAACTTGAGGATTGTGATCCTACACTCTGAGCATAAGAACTTTGAGGAGGAGTGTAAGGTTGATGAACTGCTGATAAGATTGATAAGGTTGAGGATATGGTTGATGTGATTGAGGATAGGATTGGTGAGACTGCTGGTAATACTCAGGAGGTGCGGTTTGAGGATTAAATCTAGGAGCATTTGGTCAGGAGGAGCGGTTTGCAAGTGGAGGTGAGGAGCGGTTTGATGATGGTCTGGATTGTAGATGGGAGATGAGGTATTATTGAATGCAGCTAGAGAGAGTGTCTTAAATCTGCTTTCGGTTTCATGGACCTCTTCAAGCTTGAATTCAAAAACCTTCAGCATGGCATACAAGTGTCGAAGATCAAGAGCTTCCAAGTCCTTGTTGTCTTCAATGTTAGTAGTTTTGATCAGCCATTTGCTACCAAGTGCTTGCATGAATCTCATGTTCAAATCTGTATTAGAATAGACATGTCCAAGAGAAAAACACACATTAACAATATCAATAAACCTCTCATAGCATTGTCTAAGAGATTCCTTAGGATCTTTAACAAAATAGTCAAAGAGTCTTCTCTGTAGATAGAGGCGGTTCTTCTGGTATCTGAATCTCCTTCCAGAAAGTCAACTATAGCATCCCAGGTAGCCTTTGCGGTTTTGCAGTGAAGCACCTTAGAATGAGTCCTCAAGTCAATAGCTGACACTAGCATGGACATAGCTCTTCCATCAAAATCCACATTGATGCGGTCTGCATCAGTCCATTCACTTTCTAACTTCTTAACTTCAGCTTCTTCTCCTGCGGTTCCTGCACGTGGATTAGCTTTCATAGGAATATATGGTCCATCAGTAACTGCGGTCCACAGTCTACGATCACATGAAATCATGTGTTTCATCATCCTATCTTTCCAAAAGATAAAACTATCTTCATCCAGAATCGGTAAGTGATTCGAATTGGATGTTTGCATCATATGGGTGTTTGTGTTTGCCATTGGATCAGCACCCAAGCGGTTAAGCTTGTAAAAACAAGTTTGGTGGATATGCTCTGATACCACTCGTTGGTCCCAGAGGGCAACAAGGGTATAGAACCGCTAGAGGGGGGGTGAATAGCGGTCCAAAACTTTTCGAAAATACCCTTAAAATCAACCGAGTACTTATCAGTTTGGCCAACTGCGGTTCAAAGCACAAGAACCGAACTGATAAAATGCACAGCGGAGTTTGCGGTTTGGCCAAATAGGTTAGTTAAAGAGTTGGGAGGTTTGACTCAGGTTGAGAAAACACTATGATGCAACTGAATAGTTAAACTTAAAGTTCAAAGGAAAACACAATTCATCTTTTAAGTCATTTCGTATATGGAGACAAGTAAAAGACCCACAAACAAGAAAGATAAATATCAAGACAGAAAATAAAGATCAAACACACAAATTGAAGAGGTTCGTTCTAAATGAACTACGTCCTCTACCTAGATGGTTAGTCTAGGATTTTCTAATAGCTACTAGACTTGTATTAATTTACAGGAGGTTTTACAAGATGAATCTAAACTCTAAACAATAAGTCTAACCTAAGCTATAATAACAACCGGTGTTTTCGAAGTATATAATCTATGTGATCATATAAATCGGGTGTGTGTGTGAAAAGAAATCAAATGCTCTAAGTATCTAAATGATGGTTGAGCAAATGAAAGTCTTTTGGTGTAAAGGCTGAATATGAAAGGTTGTTAGGCTTGAAGCTTTGATGAAGAAAACTGGGTTTGCTATGGAGATGGTTTGAAGATATGAATATCTGAGTTTGAATCTTCAAAGCAAACTTGAACACTTGGGAATAAATCTCTTGAAGCTCAGCAACCTTCATTGTTGAATAATGGAGGCTATTTATAGGCAGAGCACCCTTGTGACCGTTGGGTAAAGATTTGAATTAAATCTGAAGGGTACAATGCTGTCGAAATCCCATTGGTTGAGCTGTCATTTTCGTCCTTGGTTTTGTCTTGTAGTCCTAAGTAGTTGTTGCACCACTACCTGACATTTGTCCTTTGTTGCAGAAAGGACTAACGGTAAACAATTCAAACTGATAGACAAACCGACATTCCTTGCAGAAACTCCAAGTTAACTTAGAGTTATTTTGACATGACATAACAACATCCTTTTACGGTTAAAAAGGGAATGTTTGTCTAAGGAATAAATGACATATCTTTAATTCTTCAATAACTGCTTTGCGGTTTCACCAAGCATAGGGGCGGTTTGAAGAATGATCTTGATGGGCGATTTCATCAAACATGCAAACTGCAGTTTGATGAAAACTGAAGGGCTCCATGCTGGCGGTCTCAAGATGACGGCTTGAAGCACTAAACCGCTAATGATACAACCGAACTATACTCAGCCTAGACAATCAAAAATCTAGAAATGGACTTATCTAAAAATTGAAGTAGAACTTCATTACATGCGGTCCTAAAGTCTATAAAAAGACACGTGGCATGGATCAATCAAATTAAGGTGGGTGTACTAACAATGAATCCTAACAGTTAGGTTTTCATTCTTGGATGCATATTAAAGCATAGTTCCGCCCCTAAACTCATTGTAACTCCATATTTACATATTATAGTGCAAGATCCTGGCTTGGTAGTGCCCCCCAGACGTAGTCAAACATATTGATAAACTGGGTAAACAATTTCTTGTGTTCTTTTGTCTTTTGCTTTGTGTTTCTTATTTCTTGTGCTTGTTTGTGGTGCGGTGATTCTTGCGATTTGCTTGGGTGTTGGGAGGGTCAATTCCACAACACCCTCATGGTGGCGTTGTGTTTATGCTGGGAACGAGTGAGAGGTGTTGGTGGGTGGAAGGAAGGGGAGAGGGTGGAAGAGGAGTGCGGAGGAGATGATGTGTGGGAATGGGGACGACATTGAAAAAGAGATGATATAGAAAGAACGAAAGAGGAAGAGAAGTGTGAAAAATACCAAAATACCCCCCATAAGTAATGTGTCGTGCACAAAACTTTAATTTCGTCACCTCGTTAGTGTTTTTGAAACAAATTGACAAAAATTAAGAATCTAGTTGGCAAGTTTACCAACTCACGTTAGAGATTGCAAAATAGTGACTGATGCTGCCAAAAACGTGTCGGATCAGCCCTCCGTCTAGCGGTTCGGATAAACCCAGCAATGAGATCTCCCCGTTCGGATCTGCGCACAAGGAACAAACGTGAAATGCACCGGGGCTTCACCGGCAATGGCCCTCCGGCGTGAGAGTAAGAATACGGGTGATTGGAAATAAAGAAATCAATTGACTAGTTTAGAGACAAAAGTTCATTACCCTTCTCCTGTTGTGAGGACCTGCTTTTATAGGCGCGGGTGAATGAATCCTAGCTTGTCAGAGAAGCTAGGATGCCCGTATTGATGTAGGACTCGCATTCCTTGGAGATAGACTCCGGATAAGGATGGATGATGTCATGTTATCTGGTATAAGAGATATCCTTGCTTAGTTAAGGATCTTCACTGTTAGAGTTGTAATCAAACTCTGTAAGTGGACTCCCGTGAGTAAGGACGGTTCTTGATGTATGTCAGCCCGTAATCCAACTCGGCTCGTCCTGGAGGCCGGCTAGGGATTAGGCCTTTAGAACTCGGCCTAGGCAAGAGCTGCCTGTTCGGCCTGATGTATGTCGGCATATAAGATTGTGGGCCTCTGTGGATGGGCCTTACGGTGTGTGAGCCCAGAGTTTATGGGTCCCATTTAACCAAGTCGGTTTATGTCGTTCAGTGGCCCCCGAGATTCTAGCTCGGCATGCCGAGTAGGAATTGTGCCCCTCGTACTCGCTTCGAACTTCATTTATGTTGATTTGACCTGCAGCCGCCAAAAATCCTCTTTTGCTTGGATTTGCTGACATCACTGTAGATTTGATACAGGTAGAATCATTGCCCTTTTTGGAAATCGAAGGCTTCATTAATTGCACTCCAATTATGAGTAGCATTGATAAACTCTCCACCCCCTCATATTCTAGGGGTATAAATAGACGGTCTGTTCATTGGTTATCCTCTACCTTACCTTCATCCTCCAGAATTTTCCAAGAACACCCCAAATTCCACGAAGAATTCAAAGATGGCTCCCAAGAGGAAATACGATGATGCATTCCCGGAAGAAGTGAGTACAGAGTCAGAAAATCAAGTTTATCATGATTCTTCGAGCAGCGATGATTCAATGTTCCCATCCAAGATACATTCATCTTTTCCGGCGGAAGAATCATCGTCCGATAGTAATGGCGAATACTCGGAGCCGGACCCCGTTGATGAATTCTCCGACGACTCTAGTGCAGAAGAGTCAGAGGACGAGGATGATGATGATGAAGATGGTAGTGAGGATGATCCCGAACCTATCATCATTGATGAATATGGGTACGATGGAGACGTTTAGTGGGAGGATGATGAAGACCAAGATCAAGATTATAATCTTTCTTGAATCCTTAGATAGGATGGCTCAGTAGTTTCTTTTTTCCTTTTTTGTATAGGCCAGGCCCCCAGCCTTGCTGTGGGGGTCTTTTTGTTATATATATCTACACTGGGGTTTTATCCTTTGCCATCTTTGCTCTGATTTTGATTTGACTTCATAGCTTGAATTCCTTGCATCTTGCATGACTTTGGATTTTTTCTCGTTAACACTACCCATTTTTTTTATGTCGCCTTAAAGTAATGCCGATCACCTGATCTTAGTTGACATGTCGGTATGGATGGCATTTGTATCTGTCGTTCATACATGACTTCAATCACCGCCCGACATCGACCTACCCCTGACCTTTTCTCATCCCGGTCTCGTCTCATTCTTTGATACCATTAAGGATGTCGGTCCATAGCTGTGGTGTCGGTTACGTCCATGTGCTGAACTCTTCTATGTCGATCCAGACGTCCGAAATGTTCGTGTTTTTCGAAACCGACTGGCATTCCTGCTGTAGGTATCGGCTTGCCACGTGTCGATCTAGCATTGGCAGTCTGCTCGTGTTTTTCAAACGGCGGTTGGGTCACTTCAATCGTTTGTCTTCCCCTTATATTGATTGGTGCACGTGTCCTGGTGATGGGACATTCACCTCGAAAACGTGGCCCATTAAATGTGAATCATGATGGGTTAGTGGGAGTACGTGCAGCCCATGGGTCGCGGGCCAAGTCCGGGTTAAACCCGGATCCATAATTCTCGACCCGCCTATATACACTCCAAAATAAACCCTTGAAAATATCCCATTTTCAAATTCCTCGCCTGCGTAGTGTGTCTGCCGCCGGCGAATCAAACGATAACCCTGCTTCTGAAGCGACTCCCCTTAATCTGCTTCGATTAAAGTGCTTAAGGCGGCTTTTCGACTAGCTCCCTCCGATCCCTTTCCATTTTTAAGGTATTTTTCACCCTTACTCCTGTTGATTTTCCATAGTTGGGGTTCCGGGTGTTTTCTTTGAGGGTTTTACTGCTTCGCCCGCCATTGTTCCTTTTTAGCTATATTTTTTGAACTTTCACCTCCTTCTAATGTCTGGTCCTCCGATTTCGGGTGAAAATCCCTTGTATGGTTTCTATCAAAGAAACAATAGGATTTATATTAAATCAAATGGGCATTGGAATATGCTGTCGTTATTAGCCGTGGGAGATATCCTGTATTCGAGGGGGTCACCTAGGGAAGATTTGAGGTACCCCTCTGGCCTCTATGCCCTGAGGGTTAGGGAGGATGACGATGCCGATATGATTGTCTTCGATAATAAGGATAAGGTCCTCGACCATATTTATTTATTCTATGTAAAAGACAAGTCCTTGATTCGATCTCGTCTTGAGGGTGCAACCTCCTCGGTCCCAGTAGTCGATTCGGGGGGGGGGGGGGAATATGGCCTTATCAAGGTTTCTCGATGAGTCTAACCCCTCTGCTTCTTCTACAGGTATGGCCGGGGAGAGCACTTCCGATAGGATAGTGGACCGCTTTGATGCCGGTGTTTTTAGGCCGAGACGTGGTGCCAGTGTTAAGACGACTAGTAAGAAAATGGGGAAGTCAGGTCCCGTTGTAGATAAACACCCCAAATCGGGTGAGGAAATGATTGAGGCCCTCTTTTCTCAGTATGGAGTGGACCGCGAGGAGTATCGTTTGTACTATAGTAAAGCCATTCCTTTAGATACAGGTGAGAAAATCCACAACTTTTACTACGACCAGGTTGTCGTCTCGTTCTTCTTTAAACAATTCCAACTAGGCTTACGGCTTCCTCTTGACCCATTCATTAACGAATTTCTGGAGTCATGGGAACTGATGCCGGCTCATATTGGTGCTAATGCAGTCAGGTACCTGGTTAGTTTCATTGTCTTGTGTCGCAGTCTTAATTTCGAACCGTGTATGTCTGCTTTTGACCACTTCTTTAACGTGAGTTATAACAAGACTACGAGGACACTGACCATCAAGTCCTATCCCTCCAAACCCAAGATCATCACCCCTATTTCTGGCACTGTCAGCAAGGTGTCGGGGTGGAATTCCCATGTAATTAAGGTTGAGTCCCGTTTTGGTTGGGAGTTCGCCGTTCCCGAATACGCGCCATCCCGTCCTCAGAAAGTCCACAAGCCTGAATGGAGTGACAGGTTGGTTGCTAAACTTGAGGAGTTCGCCAATCTGGATACTTTGGATTGGAACGAATTGGAGAAAGATCCACACTACTACCTCCGTCCCAGCTCAATGTGCACACTTACCTTTTAAGTGGGTGTCGTTGATATGTGCACAATCCAAAAAGGAAAGTTTTTTATTATTTTTATAATCTTCCACTCATTCTCTCTCTTCCTCCCAACCACTCATTATTCTCCACTCATTCTCTTTCTTCCTCTCAACCACTCATTATTCTCCACTCATTCTCTTTCTTCCTCCCAACCACTCATTATTCTCCACTCACAATACTTTTGAATATAAATAATCTCTCCTTAAATATTGTGCCAAACAGTAAAGATGCGTATTGAGTTGGGACGGAGGTAGTATTATGTTCAAGCCGGGTTGATGAGGGGTCCCCTCGACGGTGTCGTCCCCAAAGTTAATGTTCTGAGGGGGAATAGGTTCCCAGATTGGGTTGTCCATCCCAATTTTGTTTTCCTTCGTGAATGTGTTCGTTGCCAAGAGCAGAACAACATTTGTCTTAAAACTGAAGACACTATAGGATGTAATTATCTAACCTTGCCTTTTTCCCCTGATCTTTGCCTCGTCTCGGTCTAATCTTTATTTTTTGTGCAGTTCTGACTATGGAGCAAGTCGCCGAGATCGAGATGGAGGAACTTGACCCCGTCCAAGCAGCGAGGTTGAAGAAGCAAAGGTCTAAAGTTGCTGCCTTAGAAAAGCGCCATGACGATATGGAAGCTAGGCAGACTGCGCTTCAAAACAAGGATGATTCCGCGGTGCCAATGTCAGACCGCTCTGCGGGGGAAGTTGGGGATGGGGCCGACGTGGTGGCCCCCGAGATCGAAGAGGCTGCTCTCGATAGTCAGTCCCAGAGTTAAAGCCAGGAGACGCACGTTATGATCGAGACGGATAGTGGGGGTGCTCATCACGGTCAGAAAAGATCCAGGGAGGAGGTTAGGGAGGTTCGAGCTCCGAAAAAGGCAACTCCTGCTCATGATTCTGCTTTTAGCCCGGTCTTGCCTGATGACGAGGTTAAAAGTTGGGTAGAGAGGTTCGGTGGTGTCCCTATTTTGTCGGGATTGGATGTATCGGTTCGTTCGGGCCTTGCCTTGAAGAAGGGCGGTCCTGTGATAAAGCATGCCATGAATGTGGATACAATCGAACAGTTGGTTGCCGAGAAGCCCACGTCCCAGCAAATGTTGAACCGCAAAGGCTTACTCCTTAGTGAGGTAAAGCTCTTGGTTATCCTATTCTTCTTCCGCTCTTTGTAGTTACTCATTTCCTCCTTCTTCTTTGTAGCTTGTCTCCCTTGCCCAAACCGATTATACCATGTATCGGCATGCTTACGAGTCTTTGAAGGAGACAGAGGCTGAGGTGTCTAGGCTTAAAGGTTCCGTTGACGGTCTTACCGATAAGGTAATTGGCCTAGAGAAAGAAAAATCTTTTCTTGACGCGTCGCGGCGCCAATCTCAGGAAGAAGTCTCAAAGCTGAAGGAGTCTCTGCTAGCCACGAAAAACGAGCTTGAGGACGAGAGTAAGCGTGTCGAGACATTGGCGGGAGAAAAGGCCACCGTTGAGGAGAAGCTTGCTTTGTTGGAAGACCAGTATGCTCGTCTGGAGGAGAGTGTGGCGAGCAAAGAGAAGGCGGTTGTTGAGGCATACAAGAGTGGGCCCCAATTCAGGGCAGACCTGAGTGATAGAGTCGGCACGATATACAATGACGCCTGGTCAAATTTAACCCGTCTCCTTTACATCGATCCCGAAGTTGATGTTCCGTTGGAGAAGTGTGCTCGTCTTTACCATCAGGATGCCTATAGTGTTGAGGCTCGGGCCGCGCATTCTCTCATTCCATTCTCCGAAGGAAGCCTTAGGGTTATTAAGGCGATGGATCGTAAGGCCAACAGGCCCGTATGGGAACCTCCAGAGCTGGCGCCTGATAACTTTGAGAAGTTGCTGGAGAGAACTGAGGACGAGGCCCGTGCTGGTGTGGATTAATCTATCACGACTTTATGTATGTCGGGTTGTAAAGCCGTTTAGCTTGGAACAGTTGTTTTCAGTATTTGTCTCTCCGCCCAGCGTCTTCTGGGGGAGTTTTAAACACTTTTTGTTTGTCCAAATATTCGTATGCCTGGACCCAGTGTTGACTGGGGGGCGTAAACACTTTATTTGTAAGGACTTGTGAACCCCGGTTTGAGGCGTTTATCACTTGTTTCCTAAACCTGTTTAGTTAAGTGTTATCTCGTTTTCTGTTCTTGTTATTTTATCTCGGTTTGAGATGTCTCAACGATCTGTTGTAACGAGATGTGGTAGCCTGTTCAGGCTATGCTGCCGGCCGTGGTCGACCACCGTTATAGGCCGTTACGAGCGTTAAATGCTCGATTTTGCAAGGACTAACTTATGGCTAGTCTCAAATTGTCATGGGGACTAGGTGTAATAATCTTAACCCAAATTTGAGAGCACTGGCCGGTCAGAATTAGGTTTTAAATGTAGCCGAGGTTGGCCACGTTTGTAGGCCGTGGTCGTTCAACGTTATGGCCGTGACGAGCGTTAGGAGCTCGGTTTGTAAGGACTAATTCGTGGTTAGTCTCAAATTGTCATGGGAACTAGATGTATTAATCTTAACCCAAATTTGAGAGCACTAGCCGACAGAATCAGGTTTTGATTGTAGCCGAGGTTGGCCACGTTTGTAGGCCGTGGTCGTTCAACGTTATGGCCGTGACGAGCGTTAGGAGCTCGGTTTGTAAGGACTAATTCCCCACAAATTAAAACACACACAATAAATAAAGAGCAAAGAGAAGGCGGCTGTTGAGGCCGGCTAGGGATTAGGCCTCTAGAACTCAGCCTAGGCAAGGGCTGCCTGTTCGGCCTGATGTATGTCGGCATATAAGATTGTGGGCCTTTGTCGATGGGCCTTACGATGTGTGAGCCCAGAGTTTATGGGTCCCATTTAACCAAGTCGTTTTATGTCGTTCAGTGACAAAAAAAAAAGTTACCAAACTGCAAATTGCCCTTTTATTACTACCATATACAGTACATCCTACATCACAGCCGTTAAAAAGTTAACACCAAACAAAAGTTTCACATACGGAGTACAAAATTCCCCACAAATTAAAACACACACAATAAATAAAGAGCTTAAGGTTTAGATTTAATCAAAAAAAAAAAAAAAAAAACTTGAGAGCATTTTGTTTAGATGACATTAGGAAGATCATCCATCATCCAAAGATCCACCGAGTCAGACTCAGTGCCACCGAGTCCGTGAAATTGAGTCAACTCGGGATCAAGCTCCAAGAACGATTCCAAGCTCGAGATGTGTTCCTTGAGCTCGTACCCATCACCGATCTCAGCGGGTTGGTCTTGAAATGTGCTAAAGTCCATCACCGGAGCCGCTGCTGGTGGTGGAAGTTCGTAAAACCGAGTCATGGACTCGGGTGGTGACGGTTCGTAAAACTGAGTCGCCATGGAGTCGGGGCTGACACACAGTTTCTTGGCCGGTGGAGGCAGCTGCAACGGTGTTTGTGGCTGGTCCGGAAAATTGACCTTCTCACAAACGGGTTGTTCTTGGAATGAGCCAAAGTCCATCACCGGAGACGCTGATGGCGGCGGCGGCTCATAAAATTGAGTCATTGATTCGGGTGGTGACGGTTCATAAAACTGACTCGTCACTGACTCGGGGCTGACACAGATTTTCTTAGCCGGCGGCGGAAGCTGTCCCGGCGATGTTGGCTGATCATCGGGGAAATTGAGCTTGGCTTTGTCGCCGCGGATGCGCTTGGCGGCGGTGTCGTAAGCTTTGGCTGCTTCTTCAGCTGTGTTGTACGTTCCGAGCCAGACTCTGACTCCCTTTTGCGGGTCGCGAATTTCGGCTGCCCATTTTCCCCATGGCCTCTGTCTGATCCCTCTGTACTTGTTCTTCCGAGGTCTTCGACTCGGCTTCTCACTCGGTTTCTGAGTTGGTAAACTCGGTTCTACAATACAGAAAAAAAAAATACAGAAAAAATTGAGAACTAAACCGAAAAAAATGCAAACACAAAAAAAAATAAAAAATGACAAAGGTTATAATAATAATAATCACCTCTCTGGAGTTGCTTGGTGTTCGTCTGTGCCGGAGTAAGCTTGTTCACCGACGATGAGCCGGTTGGGCGGTCATGGGCGGTTTTATTCTTCAAATCCCAGCCGAAGAGATCAGAGACGGAGTCGAGCTCAGCCCAAAGGTCTTGAGTAGTCAATTTCCGGCCACGTTTGATCGGAGGAACGAGGTCGGAGATGATCGCTCCGCCGCACATTCTTGCCGCCGATGAGAATTATTGTTGCACCTACTTGCTTAGTTGCTTCTATAGCTAGAGAGAAGAGAGAGAAAATGCATAGGAAAAAAGCTTTTTGGAGAGAAGGGTTTGAATACAATGAATGAGGGACGTGTCTTTATTTATAGGGAAAATAATGGACATTGTGTACTTTTTTGGGAATTTATTTTATACTTCTTCCGTCTCATTTAAACTTAAAAAATTTCCCTTTTGGATATTCCATTTTAAACTTCAAAATCTAAAAAAAAAAAAAGTTATTTATACTTTTTTGTTAGAGCAATAACAAGACTTGATAAGAAAAGTAAGCAATCACAAGAACACAGATTTACGTGGTTCACCAACTTGGCTACGTCCACGGGGAGCGGAGGAAATATTATTATCAATCTGGAAAAACTATTACAAAGATCACACTATTACTGCTACACGAATTATTGATCACAATAATTCCTGACTGTGTAACTATAGGATTACAGACCTTCTCTGAGCACTCTGATAATTTATCTGAGACTAAACAACTACTTTGATCTAAACTAATGACCTCTATTTATACCAGTAAAGTCTATCTCAAAGTCTGATAGGAACTTTGAATTCTAGTACGAAACTGACTTGAAAACTTTCCCTTTTGCGTCACTGCACTTCCGTCCGAAATCCTGCTGCAATTTGGTATTGGTCCGCCCGGGTTACTACCTTGGTCCGCCCGGACCTGATCTGGTCTGCTCGGATCACTTACTGCACCCGCCCGGATTCCCAAACACTAATTTACGACGAAAGATTTCCGATTCGCCTCATTGCCTATGACACGCCCCAAGTCCCGGGATCCCCTAATAGAACCTCGAACCTGTTACGCGTAACTAACAAGAAACAAGAAACTAACGGGAAACAGGAACAATACCTGTTAGAAACAAACTGACATGATATATATACTCAAGAGTAAGGAGCTCAGATAGCTCACAACGAGTTCTAGACCAAGAAAATTAAAACCAAACATGGTTACATACAGCGGAAGACATGCCTAGCATATAATCTGGCATCAAGAGATGTCTAGAGACAACAAGTACTACCAAGTCTACCCCAACAAGCCCTGAGTTTAACAACTCATACAACATCGTCCTTACCAAAGTGAAAAAGGACACTAGTCTCAAACAAGAACATCCTGCGGAGTACGTTCCCAGCTATGTCGAGCCTCACTGCGTACTATCCCCTGCTTTCCTTGGGGGGGGGGAACAAATAAAGGGTGAGATAAATCTCAGTAAGCTATTAACATGCAACTACATGACATGTTATCACGCAATTCCAGTAGATACTCAAGTAATCATATATCAAGTATAATCAAGTAACAAGTTTAGGAGAGGCTAATCCAACTCAACAAGTAATCAAGCCCAAGATCTGATCAGGTAACAAGTAGTCAAGTAATGTGAGAGGCTAGACCAGCTCACCAAGATGCACATAGGCCTATCACGTATCATTACCTGAATCCTTCCTTATTCCTCCCAAGAATACCATTGTTGTCGATGCTTGTATAGCTGATGACAACCACGATCAAGATCAAGAGACTGCTATGCAGTATATAAGAAGACCCGGTAACCAGTGTCATTCACAAGAACAAGATTCACGAGGTGTTCATGAGATTAGCATTCAACTTATATCAGGCGTATTGCTCCAATATAGGATGCTAAGCCCTTACTATGGCCAGTAGTAAGGGAAAAACAGACCGAATGCATAGACCCACGATTATCACTTATGCCCCAGCCCTCGCAATAAGCGTGAACCTATACACCCCTCTGAACCAAATAAGCCAGCTGGACTCACACGAGAATGCACAAGTAGATGTTTACTTGAACTACGAGAATAGAACTAAGTCCCATATTAGTGGACCAGTCTTTATGCACCATGTAATCATGTATCATGTGCTCACGAGAATATGCACCATGTAATCATGTATCATGTGCTCACGAGAATATGCACCATGTAATCATGTATCATGTGCTCACGAGAATACAAGTACACGTACGCAATCATTGCGAAGACAAATCAATCTAACAATGGCACGTAGAGTGTCCATATAACACGGTCAATCCAAGTTAGAGTCTATTAATAACAGACCTCAAACAAGTAGTAGGGTATATCATTCTATATTACTTTCTTACATGCCAAGTTTGCACGTACATATTCATATCACGTTTAACACATTAAAGTGTCTATCACGATACCCTTACTATCAAATAGAGCCCAATACCTTAGACTCTAAATACGTAGTAGAATAGGTCACATCATACCTAGTCACAGTCATATCTCATGTATATGTATCGTTAATAATCGAATACATCTTCCAACATATATTGTGTTCTGTAGTTATTCTTATTAACTTAAATCGTAGTATTCACGATTATATGAATTATCTTCATATTACACTAGTCCCTATTTTCTTTAGGAACCTATTTCAAGACAAGATATCTTCTTTATTCCTTATATACATCATTGAGTATATACACGATTAAAACCAATCACTAGCACTTTAGTGCTTATTCATACCATGTATCAAGTAATCAAGAAGCCACATTCTATCAAGTAACTATATGCAAGATTTGCATATACACATCAAGGATCTTTCAAGTTTATTACCATACACATATATTGGTGTCAAGGCACGTACAAGATTTTATAATCTTATATTTAAGTCTTAATCCAATTATTTGGATGTTCAAGTCATGTACAAGATTTTATTGTCTTATACTTCAAGTTACTGTCTCAACTTAAGACATTCAAGATATTTACAAGATTTTATCATCTTATATCCAAGTTCTCAATCCATTTTTTTTTATGGTTAAACATGTACAAGAGTTAATTATCTTATACTTCAAGTTCAAGCTAGGAAGATGAATTATACATCTTTCACGAATTATTTTCCAATCCTTTTCTTAGGACATTCAAGCTCAAGACATTAGTTGGTGCCCATAAGGTACACAAACATTAACTTCAAGACACATAAAAGAGTTACTACTCTTATACTCAAGTTATCATTTAATTATGATTTAAGTCCACATTTCATTTGATCACGAAGGGACTATTTTTCAGTACTAGAATGTTCTACAACACTCATCTAGGCCATCTAGGGTAGTACCCTAAACCTAGACCAAGAATACTTCGAGTTCAAATTAAGTAAATGAGCTATACAACTCATACTTACAAGTTCATAAGTCCCTACATAGGATATTCGAGTTCAAGACACTAATTTGGTGCTCTCAAGGTGCACAAACATTGTTCCAAAACAAGCATAACACATAAGTACTTGTTCATAGCACTTTCAAGACATAAAGAAGAGTTCTTCCTTTTATACTCAACTTCTTATTTTAATTCAATGAGTATTCACGTTCAAGGTCAAGTTCTAATGCCCCAAAAGGTACATATACACTTGCTAGGACATCTTATTACTAAGGCTATATGCCTTAGGAGGGATAAACTTTCATTTCATTTTAGGTTTAAAACACTTTTGTTGGAACAGGGGACCGGGCGGGCACCTACAAGGTACCGGGCGGGCGCCTGTTCTAGCACTTTAGAAACCCAAAACTTCTGTTGAAAAGGGCGGGCGCTCAAGGGATCACCAGGCGGGCGCCTGGTACAATTTTCAGCAACACTCAATTTCTTCCCAGGCTTAAGAATTCTCCGTCCCAAGCGTAGGAGTATACTTTTACTCACAATTTAACATTACCCAGGACATATAATAAGCTTAAATCACTTATTTCAATTATACTTTCTTATTTCAACAGAGACTTTTATACTTACAAATTCTCCGTTCCAAGTGTAGGAGTATAAACCCACTAACACTTTCTAACATTCAAGAGTGCATTTTAACATGCTCAGAACACTTCTATAGGGACACTTTATTAATTTATCACCGTCCCACAAGTAATAGAATAATTTTCTTTTATTCCAATTAAATATTTCACCGTCCCAAAAGTATAAGTACAATTTTATAATATACTAATATACCCATTTAGGGATACTTCCATTCATTTTCCCGTATCACAAATAATGGTACAATTTTTCTAATAACATTTAAATCAAGTTACTATTTTACCGTCTCACGAGTAGGAGTAACTTTTCTATACTTTTTCAAGTCTAATTCATTCCAGGTTCAAACTTTTCAATTTTGCTTTTCATACGAATACTCCCTTTGTCCCAAATTTACAAGTATCACGGAAAATTGCTCAAAACACAATTTTAACAAGAACAAGTAGCGGGAATAACATATATGCATGTTATTACAAGTAAGGGGGAGTCAATAGCTTACCTAGTC
The DNA here is from genome assembly GCA_026119855.1 of Campanula takesimana. Classification (NCBI taxonomy): domain Eukaryota; kingdom Viridiplantae; phylum Streptophyta; class Magnoliopsida; order Asterales; family Campanulaceae; genus Campanula; species Campanula takesimana. The sequence continues at coordinate 60,732 of JAOWBW010002467.1, read as the reverse complement.
CGAAATCAAGTTGACCCAAATTAATTTCTGATCGGTCGGAAACGCTCTATTCAGCGCCACGAATATTTATCCGGGATCAAAATCACGAACAGAAGGATAATTAAGCTCGAGGAGTCGAGAATAGGGTGGAGATTTCTTTCTTTCTTTCACCCAGAGAGAGTACGAGAAGAATTTTTGTTTGGGGAAGATAATGATCCCCAGACAACAAGATATACTTATCAAGTTTCCAAGAATTGCAATTTAGACCCTCAATTTTCACTAATTAAAAAAAGGCCCCTAAGCTCATATTTTCACAAATGACCCTAAAGTCAAAACTAGACATTTAACCACCTTAATATTCTAAAGCAGTTAATAAATTAATTCAAGTAAAACTAGCACATAATATGCAAGTTCAAGCATTTAAGCAAGCACGTCAAGAAATTTAACAAGAATTAGGACGGGCGTTACATCCTCCCCTCCTTAAAGAAAATTCGTCCTCGAATTTTACTGATCAAGATTATAACATATATAATCAACAAATAGAACTCAAGAGCATCAAGACTATACACATATACTCACAAATAGATATTACACGTATGCTCACAAATATTCTATGCAATCCAGATGTATCAATTATAACATCGAAACACATAAAGTCAAGCAGACTCGATTAGTCAATCCACTATATTGGTGAAACTTGACATATCCACTAAAAATAATAGAACTGGTCATATCCTCCAGATCACTGCAATACTAGTCAAATCCACTAGGAAATCTCAAATACTGAAGTCGTGGTCATCCATCATTTCAATATTTAAAAATTGACTTCACGTTTATCAATCCATCGAAAAGGTATAGCTCTCGGTGTCAAATAATTAACGATAGAGCTGCCTTCGAAATTCATTAATGAATCTCTAACAAGATCAAGAAAATCTCAAGAACAGGCATACCTTGGTTGTTTCCACTTATAGGTCAACAAAGATGGTTACTTCAGGCATCCATTTCAAAATAGATATATCCTCTATCAAGAAATTTCTCAAGTTGAATCTTCAACTCTTTTAACTCAATCGAGGTCAAGAACATTAATCCAGATGTCAGCACTGTATTCGCACTGTAACAACTCAAGATAATCCAAGTTTCTCATCAAGAATGGATACATCCATCTGGTTTGGTGTAGAAATTCCACTGTCAATCACATAGGTTAAATACCCAGTACAATCTCGATAACACTGTTCGAACTTTCAATGCAGAACATGAATATTATACATAATTATATCATGCTCATAAAAATAGTCAAGCATACTAGCATAGAACTATTCACCATCTATTGTGGCAAACAAGAATGGCATAACATATAGAAAGCCAAATCATAACACGTAAGAGCCAAGCCATAACACGTATCACATCAATGTCCCATCTAGGTAACATGACCAAGTTAACATAGAACGTATAGGGTGTTATCACCCACACTTCTATCAAGCTCTTATACATAACGATATCAAGCATGTAGTCTCTTACTAGAGAATACACTTCCACGTAATTCACGAGATAAGGACAAGCATGCATATATAGCACGAAACAATGTCCACTAGACAAGATAGATACGCCTAAGTCTTTAAAGACTCGCGCTCTCGATTCTCAAACCATCTAATCCAATTGGATCAACACTATCAACACCAGTCCTATGCCTGGTATGACAACAAGTAAAGGAACACTCAACGTCAGAAGCACACCCATAAGCCAACCCACGAATGCCGTAGACCCTATCAAGGCTTAGAGCTAAACCATAGCTCTGATACCAAACTGACACACCCCAAGTCCCGAGATCCCCTAATAGAACCTCGAACCTGGTGCGCGTAACTAACAAGAAACAAGAAACTAACGGGAAACAGGAACAATACCTGTTAGAAACAAACTGACATGATATATATACTCAAGAGTAAGGAGCTCAGATAGCTCACAACGAGTTCTAGACCAAGAAAATTAAAACCAAACATGGTTACATACAGCGGAAGACATGCCTAGCATATAATCTGGCATCAAGAGATGTCTAGAGACAACAAGTACTACCAAGTCTACCCCAACAAGCCCTGAGTTTAACAACTCATACAACATCGTCCTTACCAAAGTGAAAAAGGACACTAGTCTCAAACAAGAACATCCTGCGGAGTACGTTCCCAACTATGTCGAGCCTCACTGCGTACTATCCCCTGCTTTCCTGGGGGGGGGGAAACAAATAAAGGGTGAGATAAATCTTAGTAAGCTATTAACATGCAACTACATGACATGTTATCACGCAATTCCAGTAGATACTCAAGTAATCATATATCAAGTATCATCAAGTAACAAGTTTAGGAGAGGCTAATCCAACTCAACAAGTAATCAAGCCCAAGATCTGATCAGGTAACAAGTAGTCAAGTAATGTGAGAGGCTAGACCAGCTCACCAAGATGCACATAGGCCTATCACGTATCATTACCTGAATCCTTCCTTATTCCTCCCAAGAATACCATTGTTGTCGATGTTTGTATAGCTGATGACAACCACAATCAAGATCAAGAGACTGCTATGCAGTATATAAGAAGACCCGATAACCAGTGTCATTCACAAGAACAAGATTCACGAGGTGTTCACGAGATTAGCATTCAACTTATATCAGGCGTATTGCTCCAATATAGGATGCTAAGCCCTTACTATGGCCAGTAGTAAGGGAAAAACAGACCGAATGCATAGACCCACGATTATCACTTATGCCCCAGCCCTCGCAATAAGCGTGAACTTATACACCCCTCTGAACCAAATAAGCCAGCTGGACTCACACGAGAATGCACAAGTAGATGTTTACTTGAACTACGAGAATAGAACTAAGTTCCATATTAGTGGACCAGTCTTTATGCACCATGTAATCATGTATCATGTGCTCACGAGAATATGCACCATGTAATCATGTATCATGTGCTCACGAGAATATGCACCATGTAATCATGTATCATGTGCTCACGAGAATATGCACCATGTAATAATGTATCATGTGCTCAAGAGAATATGCACCATGTAATCATGTATCATGTGCTCACGAGAATACAAGTACACGTACGCAATCATTGCGAAGACAAATCAATCTCACAATGGCACGTAGAGTATCCATATAACACGGTCAATCCAAGTTAGAGTCTATTAATAACAGACCTCAAACAAGTAGTAGGGTATATCATTCTATATTACTTTGTTACATGCCAAGTTTGCACGTACATATTCATATCACGTTTAACACATTAAAGTGTCTATCACGATACCCTTACTATCAAATAGAGCCCAATACCTTAGACTCTAAATACGTAGTAGAATAGGTCACATCATACCTAGTCACAGTCATATCTCACGTATATGTATCGTTAATAATCGAATACATCTTCCAACACATATTGTGTTCTGTAGTTATTCTTATTAACTTAAATCGTAGTATTCACGATTATATGAATTATCTTCATATTACACTAGTCCCTATTTTCTTTAGTAACCCATTTCAAGACAAGATATCTTCTTTATTCCTTATATACTTCATTGAGTATATACACGATTAAACCAATCACTAGCACTTTAGTGCTTATTCATACCATGTATCAAGTAATCAAGAAGCCACATTCTATCAAGTAACTATATGCAAGATTTGCATATACACATCAAGGATCTTTCAAGTTTATTACCATACACATATATTGGTGTCAAGGCACGTACAAGATTTTATAATCTTATATTTAAGTCTTAATCCAATTATTTGGATGTTCAAGTCATGTACAAGATTTTATTGTCTTATACTTCAAGTTACTGTCTCAACTTAAGACATTCAAGATATTTACAAGATTTTATCATCTTATATCCAAGTTCTCAATCCATTTCTTTGGATGGTTAAACATGTACAAGAGTTAATTATCTTATACTTCAAGTTCAAGCTAGGAAGATGAATTATACATCTTTCACGAATTATTTTCCAATCCTTTTCTTAGGACATTCAAGCTCAAGACATTAGTTGGTGCCCCTAAGGTACACAAACATTAACTTCAAGACACATAAAAGAGTTACTACTCTTATACTCAAGTTATCATTTAATTATGATTTAAGTCCACATTTTATTTAATCACGAAGGGACTATTTTTCAGTACTAGAGTGTTCTACAACACTCATCTAGGCCATCTAGGGTAGTACCCTAAACCTAGACCAAGAATACTTCGAGTTCAAATTAAGTAAATGAGCTATACAACTCATACTTACAAGTTCATAATTCCCTACATAGGATATTCGAGCTCAAGACACTAATTTGGTGCTCTCAAGGTGCACAAACATTGTTCCAAAACAAGCATAACACATAAGTACTTGTTCATAGCACTTTCAAGACATAAAGAAGAGTTCTTCCTTTTATACTCAACTTCTTATTTTAATTCAATGAGTATTCACGTTCAAGGTCAAGTTCTAATGCCCCAAAAGGTACATATACACTTGCTAGGACATCTTATTACTAAGGCTATATGCCTTAGGAGGGATAAACTTTCATTTCATTTTAGGTTTAAAACACTTTTGTTGGAACAGGGGACCGGGCGGGCACCTACAAGGTACCGGGCGGGCGCCTGTTCTAGCACTTTAGAAACCCAAAACTTCTGTTGAAAAGGGCGGGCGCTCAAGGGATCACCAGGCGGGCGCCTGGTACAATTTTCAGCAACACTCAATTTCTTCCCAGGCTTAAGAATTCTCCGTCCCAAGCGTAGGAGTATACTTTTACTCACAATTTAACATTACCCAGGACATATAATAAGCTTAAATCACTTATTTCAATTATACTTTCTTATTTCAACAGAGACTTTTATACTTACAAATTCTCCGTTTCAAGTGTAGGAGTATAAACCCACTAACACTTTTTAACATTCAGGAGTGCATTTTAACATGCTCAGAACACTTCTATAGGGACACTTTATTAATTTATCACCGTCCCACAAGTAATAGAATAATTTTCTTTTATTCCAATTAAATATTTCACCGTCCCAAAAGTATAAGTTCAATTTTATAATATACTAATATACCCATTTAGGGATACTTCCATTCTTTTTCCCGTATACAAATAATGGTACAATTTTTCTAATAACATTTAAATCAAGTTACTATTTTACCGTCTCACGAGTAGGAGTAACTTTTCTATACTTTTTCAAGTCTAATTCATTCCAGGTTCAAACTTTTCAATTTTGCTTTTCATACGAATATTCCCTTTGTCCCAAATTTACAAGTATCACGAAAATTGCTCAAAACACAATTTTAACAAGAACAAGTAGCGGGAATAACATATATGCATGTTATTACAAGTAAGGGGGAGTCAATAGCTTACCTAGTCCGAAATCAAGTTGACCCAAATTAATTTCTGATCGTTCGGAAACGCTCTATTCAGCGCCACGAATATTTATCCGGGATCAAAATCACGAACAGAGGGATAATTAAGCTCGAGGAGTCGAGAATAGGGTGGAGCTTTCTTTCTTTCTTTCACCCAGAGAGAGTATGAGAAGAATTTTTGTTTGGGGAAGATAATGATCCCCAGACAACAAGATATACTTATCAAGTTTCCAAGAATTGCAATTTAGACCCTCAATTTTCACTAATTAAAAAAAGGCCCCTAACCTCATATTTTCACAAATGACCCTAAAGTCAAAACTAGACATTTAACCACCTTAATATTCTAAAGCAGTTAATAAATTAATTCAAGTAAAACTAGCACATAATATGCAAGTTCAAGCATTTAAGCAAGCACGTCAAGAAATTTAACAAGAATTAGGACGGGCGTTACAGCCTAGGTCCGCCCAGGTCTTGAGTCTGGCGCGTCCGGACCCCCTTTGATCTGCCCGGGTCTTATGCCTGGTGCGCCCGGACCTAGGTCTGCTCTGCCTAGGAATTGCGAGATTTCTTCTGTTGTTTAATCCATTAACTTGGCGTCCAAAATTCAAAGACATTAACCCAACAATCTCCACCTTGACTTTAAATCTCCATGACAACAAACATTTTCTCCCCCCTCGCCTCTTCTGCTATCTAATAGCTGTGAACATTCAGCAAGTCCAAACAATGTTGGAACTTGCTTCCCGTCACGGGTTTTGTGAACATGTCTGCAGGGTTGTCCGCCGTCCCTACCTTCTTCACCTTTACCCGTTTCTCATCCCTTAGAAAGTGATATCTGACATCAATGTGTTTGGTTCTCTCATGATGAACTTGATCCTTGGCCAAACAAATCGCGCTCAAACTATCGCAATAAATAATAGCCTGATCCTGATGTATCCTAAGATCGCTGATCAATCCCTTCAACCATATTCCTTCCTTAGAGGACTCTGTCAATGCCATGTATTCTGCTTCTGTTGTTGACAACGTCACTGTCGCCTGCAATGTAGCTTTCCAACTGACAACTGACCCACCAAGCGTGAACACATATCCGGTCATCGATCTTCTTGTATCAAAATCACCCGAGTAGTCCGAATCAGAGAACCCCTCTACTGCACATTCTGCTCCACCTCCATAGATAAGACCGACGTCACAGGTACCCCAAAAGTACCTAAAGATCCGCTTCACAGCCTGCCAGTGCTCCTTACCCGGATTACCCATGAACCGACTAACAACACTAATTGCCTGTGTAAGATCTGGCCTAGTGCATACCATAGCATACATCAAACTACCAAATGCACTAGCATAGGGTACTCGAGCCATATACTATTTCTCCTCAACCGATTTGGGCCCAAACGCGACTGACAACTGTGCATTCGCTGCACTCGGAGTATTTATAGCTTTAGCTGTCGACATACCAAACCTTTCTAAAACTTTCTTGATGTAACTTTTCTGGGATAAGAACAATTTTCGTTTAGTTCTGTCTCTATAGATCTCTATACCCAGAATTTTCTTCGCGTTTCCCAAATCCTTCATCTCAAACTCTGCGGACAATAAGCCTTTCAGCTTCTGAATCTCTGACTTCTTGACTGCTGCTATCAACATATCATCTACATAAAGCACCAAACAGATATACGACCCATCTACCAACTTGTTGTGATACACACAACAATCATACGGGCTCCTCGTGTATCCGAACTCTGTCATATAGCTGTCAAATTTCTTGTACCACTGCCTTGGCGACTGCTTAAGTCCATACAAGGACTTTTTCAACCTACAAACTTGATCTTCTTTCCCAGGAACTTGAAATCCTTCCGGCTGTGTCATGTATATCTCCTCCTCCAACTCTCCATGCAGGAAAGCTGTCTTAACGTCCAGTTGCTCAAGCTCCAAATCCTTCTGTGCCACTATCGCTAGCAACACTCTGATCGAAATGTGTCTGACCACTGGTGAGAAGATCTCATTATAGTCCACCTCTTCTCTCTGTGTGAAACCCCTTGCAACAACGCGAGCTTTATACTTGATCCCTTCTGCCGGTGACATCCATTCCTTCTTCTTGAAGATCCACTTCCAAGTCACAATTTTCCTGCCTTCTGGCCTTGTGGTCAACTCCCAAGTCTGATTCTTGTGAAGAGACTCCATCTTATCACCCATAGCCGCATACCACTGAGATGATTCTGAACATGTAACTGCTTCCTTAAGTAGAAGGTTCCGTGAGATCGGGCTCTACTTCCTCAGCAACCCGAAGTGCATAAGACACCATGTCTTCAAATCCATACCTCTCCGGAGGCTTCCCGAAATTAGCTCTTCTAGACCTTCCTTGTGCTAACCCATGTTCCTCGGGAACTGAACTTGAATTTTTTTGTGCTTCAGTTTCTGTCTCTGTTGGTGGATCCTGATCAACATCTGACTGTGGTACAAAACTCTTCAGTATCTTGTTGCTCCACCTGTTTATCAACACCGCCAACATTTGATGCAATCGTAGATCTCATAATAGGGTTAATAACAGAATTCTCATCAAACACGACGTTCCTACTGATAATCACCCTATTTTCTGATGGAGACCAAATGCAGTATCCCTTGACACCATCTCCATACCCCCATGAATACTCCCTTTCTAGCTCTAGGTTCTAACTTCCCATCATCCACATGATAATAAGCAGTACACCTAAAAACCCTTAAAATAGAATAATCAACAGGTTTACCGGTCCATACCTCATGGGAACTTTGAAACCAATACCGGCATGAGGTCCACGATTAAGCAAGTAACATGCTGTACTAATCGCCTCTGCCCAGAAACGTTTAGATAACCCTGCATTGGAGAGCATGCACATTGCTCTCTCAAGCAATGTCTGGTCCATCCGCTCTGCTACACCATTCTGCTGTGGCGTGCCTCTAATGGTGAGATGTCTAAAAATCCCACCTCTCTGCAAAGCGTATCGAACTCAATATTGCAGAACTCCAAACCATTATATGTCCGGAGCTTCTTGATCTTCTTCTCTGTCTGGTTCTCCACTACTGTCTTCCAATCCTTGAAATTTCTCAGAGCCTCATTCTTGTGCTTCATGATAATCACCCAAGTCCTTCTTGAATAGTCATCAACAATAGACAAGAAATATTTGTGTCCCCTTAGAGATTCCTGACGTGAAGGTCCCCAACAATCTGAGTGAATGTAATCCAGAAACCTTTTGTGTTATGTATGCCCTTGGGAAAACTATTATGCTTCATCTTCCCTAGCACACAATGCTCACAAAATTTAAGGTCCTTGAGCTTATGGCCACAAAGAAGATCCCATTTAGTCAGCTCCTGCATCCCTCGAGTGCTCATGTGCCCGAGCCTGATGTGCCACAGTTTAGACATATCTCCCTCGTTCACCTCTGATGATGCAATCATAGACGACCCTGCAAGCGTTCTTCCTTGGAGGAAATACAAGGAGCCTCGCTTAAGGTCTTTCAGCACCACTTCTGAACCATTGCAGACACTAACTGCTCCACCTTTACCTTTGAAACTGAACCCTTTGCTGTCTAACTGACTAAGAGAAATCAGATTTTTCTTAGTCATAAACAGAACGTGTCGAACCTCGTTCAAAGTGACAAACTTACCATCATGAGTCCTAACCTTGATCGAACTGATACCGACAACCTTGCAGACTGCACTGTTGGCCATGCTTATTTCACCGACATCCACCTTCCTGTAATCAGTAAACCATTCTCTCCTAGGACTGATATGATACGATGCTCCTGAATCAAGAATCCATGTGTCAGATGCACGTGCTGATTCTGATGTAGCTAGAGCATAATCCTCTTCTGAACTGCTATCCTTGGCCATCATGGCCTCTGCTCTGACCGGTGCCTTGCCTTGCTTCTTTCTGGGACAGTCGAACTTCCAATGCCCCTTCTCCTTGCAGAAATTACAGATATCCCCAGGCTTCCGACCCTTCTTGTGTGAAGAATTACCTTTATTGTTCTTCTTCCCACTAGAACCCTGTTATTGCTACTACTAGTAATTAAACCTGATGACTGGGTACCTGCCTCATTCCCACTCGCCTTTCAGCGTAATTCCCTCGTCTTGAGAGAAGTTTTCACTTCCTCTCGAGAGATACCATCTTTACGGTTTATGCACGAATCAACATAATGTTCATAAGACATAGGTAAAGATACTAAAAGTTGCAAGGCTGCATCCTCGTCTTCCACAACAACTCCTATATTACTCAGTTCAAGTAATTCAGAAGTAAATCTATCAAGATGTTCATTTATGGGCGTACCTTCTGTCATTCGGCAATCATACAATTTCTTCTTTAGGTATAACTTGTTGGTCAATGAACGTGTCATGTACATGTCTTCCAACATTAACCAAAGATCGCTTCCGGAGTCCGTTCCTGCAACATTGGTTAGGATCTCATCATCCAATTGTCTGACGATCTTGGCGTGGGCCTTCTGATCTAACTTCTTCAATGCCGCCGCCTCCTTCGATATTGCTTGCTTGTCCTTCTCTGACTGTTCTGCGATAGCTTCTGTGGTGATTGCCTTATCCTTGGGATCATTGCGATCCCTGATTGCAATCTCCAACGGTTCCCATAAATCTTTGTCTATCAACAAAGCCTTCATCTTAATATGGCAGAGAGAAAAACTATTCTTCCCATTGAAATTTTCGATTGAATCTGCTCCTTGACCCATCTTCTTGTTCTCTGCAGAGGAATCCCTGAACCTCTAACCACGAACCAAAGCTCTGGAACAACCAGAGCTCTGATACCACTTGTTAGAGCAATAACAAGACTTGATAAGAAAAGTAAGCAATCACAAGAACACATATTTACGTGGTTCACCAACTTGGCTACGTCCACGGGGAGGTGAGAGAATATTATTATCAATCTGGAGAAACTATTACAAAGATCACACTATTACTGCTACACGAATTATTGATCACAATAATTCCTGACTGTGTAACTGTAGGATTACAGACCTTCTCTGAGCACTCTAATAATTTATCTGAGACTAAACAACTACTTTGATCTAAACTAATAGCCTCTATTTATACCAGTAAAGTCTATCTCAATAGGAACTTGGAATTCTAGTACGAAACTGACTTGAAAACCTTCTCTTTTGCGCCACTGCACTTCCGTCCGAAATCCTGCTGCAATTTGGTCTTGGTCCGCCCGGGTTACTACCTTGGTCCTTCCGGACCTGATCTGGTCCGCCCAGATCACTTACTGCACCCGCTCGGATTCCCAAACACTAATTTCCGACGTAAGATTTCCGATTCGCCTCATTGCCTAAGTCCGCCCGGGTCTTGAGTCTGGCGCGCCCGGACCCCCTTTGGTCCGCCCGGGTCTTATGCCTGGTACGCCCGGACCTAGGTCTGCTCTGCCTAGGAATTGCGATATTTCTTCTGTTGTTTAATCCATTAACTTGGCGTCTCAAATTCAAAGGCATTAACCCAATATTTTTTATTTAGTGGGACCTACATGTTATACACACAACAACTATCCACTAACTATTCACTACCCCACTTTTTCTCTCATACCCACTTTTTATACTCACAACACTCGACCCCACTATCTATATTTTATGATATAAAGATTTCCATCTTAATTCTTGTTCCCACTTTTTTTTTGAAGTTTAAGATGGGACAGAGGGAGTATTCAATATTTTCTGATATTATCTCAATCCGAAAATAGTCTCACTTTTGTTACTTATGTTCAATTCAATTAAGATTTGACAAGATTTATGTAATTATTAATTATTTTAATGAAATTTTAAAAAATGTTATTAATTTTTTTCATTAAATATATTTGGCATATCATTAGCAAGTTATAAAAAGAAAGCATGAATGAATTTTAAGTAGTAGTCTAAAGATAATTCAATTATTTTCATAAAATTTTAAAACTAGTTGTATTTATATTTTAAGAGATGGCGGATGAGAGCCAATCAAGAATATCGTGGTACAAATGCTACTTCCCTCTGTTCCTAAATGAGTGTCCATTTAAAAAATAATTGTCCCAAAATGAGTGTCCATATTTATCATAACTTTATCCTTAAATGTTTTTTTTTTTTTTTTGAATCTTTTTTCACCGATCTCTTTATACTTGCAAAAACTAAATGTTTGTAAATAGGATTACAAGATTATATATGAATTTCACCAATTATTTAAAATTCCTTAAGATATTGATGTTGTTTAAAGTGAAAATCCGAGACGTGTTTTTTAAATGGCACGGTGACATTTTTAATTAATAAACGAGAAGTTATTTTAAAAATGGCGGTGACATTTTTATAAATAATTGAGGCTTGTCGTAAGTGCCAATGTTAGTGTTAAAAATTGACAGCCATGTACACTAACACTTATTAACACACCCACTTGCACTTTTGATAAGTGTCAGTGGCAATGTTGATAAGTGACAGTGTAATGACTGACAATTTTTAACACTACCATTTGCACTTATAAAAAGTGTTAGTTTCAATGTTTATAAACGTCAGTTTGAATTGCTGACACTTTGTAATATTAACACTGAGCTTTTATTATGTTTGACATTTATTTACAAATGTCACCGTCTGTTTTAAAACTAACGCCCGTGTGTTTTTTTAAAAAAACATGTTTTTCCAAACTTAAACTTAAGGAAAAACACTTTTTTCATAAGAGATACTCTTGATCGAAATATTGAATGGTTAAACGGAACGGGTAGAGGATTTATTATCGTGATATCACATAACTATCCTAAAAGTGTTTAAATAAGCACTTCGTTTATAAATGAATATCAATTTTTAGATTTTTGTTTATTTCAAAATTATTTTTTAAAATATTTTTTGCTTTACATGTATTTTATTTTATTTTTTCACAAGTCACTTTATTATGAAATAAGTATTTCAAAAGTGGATAACAAAAATATTTATGCATATCATTGTTATTTGTTATGTACTCCCTCCCTCCCGGTTTAAGGTTCTTAGTTTAACTATGCACGCTTATTAAGAAACCAAAGCAAAAACAATGGAAACGAGTCAACCAAAAGTAGAGATTGAAGGATATAAATGTCCAAAACACTATTTATAAAGCAAGTGTGTGAAAGTAAGTTAGGTTTTTTGTAATTAAATGAATTTTGGGGGCAAGATTTTCCAAAGCACTATTCATTATTTTCCATTTATGGAATAAAGTATCTAAAAACCTTAAACTGGGACAGGGACAGACCAAAAAGAAAAGTAAGAACCTTAAACTGGGACGGATGGAGTAGTAATTTTAAAAGTAATTATTTTCAGAATGTCTTTTAATTAGAATTTTTGACATTTATTTGGAGGCAGAAAGGGGTTATACTCCCTCTGGTCCAAAATAACTGTCATTTTTGGTCAAACAGATGTAAGTTTGATCAATAAATTTAAACAAAAAATAATAATCCTAATAAAAATATAAAAATTGTTATTAAAAGTATTATTAATTATAATACAATGACAAATTTTAGATTTTTATTAGCATCATTATTTTTTATTTAAATCATTAGCCAAAGTTACATCTGATTGACAAAAAATGACAGTTATTTTGGACCAGTAATTTTTTTTTAAATCGTTTTTTTTTTTAAACCATGAAATGGACATGAAATACCACACCCCTAACAAACCATGAAATAGACACAAAAAATGTGCTTGGCATTGATCAACTGCGTGAAGCTAAACCCCAAACGGACATAAAATAATCCCATTAAAAACGGGGCGGTTACAAATCAAGTGAGGTCGTTCAGATCCAACGGTGCAGACAGAGCCAGAAGATCAGAGGACATAAAACGTGGGCCCAATTTGTTATAAGCTGCGTCAGCATTGTTTTGGAAGGGTTAAGCTTAAGCCGGGATTAAGGAGAGATTAACACGAGTCGTTTATGTAGGAGTATTCGTTACGGAACCATGAGTCGGTATGCTAGGTTATTGATGCCGGTTAATTTTGGTCCCGAAAGTCACAATTTCAGAATAACACGAAATTTGATATGGACGTGCGAAACGTGCTTTAGATATCAAGTCATTGCTTCGCGATGGCTGACGTGATTTTAGCCATCTAGGATGGTTTAAGGGGCCAAGACGTCATTTTTCTGTTTTTGGGATTTTATTTTATTATTTTCGAAGTTGTTTAAGATAAGATGGAAGTTGAACAAACTTTCACAATGAGTTGTGAAAAAAGCGTTCAAAGTTACACAAGTTACTTGCATATATGATAGGATACGATTTATAACAAGAAATATTGGATTTCTCGTGATAGAAAGTATTGAGGTAAAGTTCATTTAGAATGACATATTTACCACCTATCAAAATGCGAAGTCCGCTCCATATTTAGATTAATGGCTTGGAGTTATAAAATCTAAAAGGCAATCCATGTAGCATAATCAAGTTTGGAACTTGATCATTCTAACCTAAGGTGTAAAAACCAAATGATAGAATTGAGTTTTCTTGGAGAAAACTTACATGGGTAGCAAGGAACATACTAATTAAGCAAGACTAAATGTGAAAAGGTTGACTCATATTTCGACTATGATAAAACGTTCTCACTCGTAGTCATGCTTTAAGCTATTAGAATTCTCAATGTCACATCTTCATATTTGGAATATGAAATTTGACAAATAGATATCAAAACAGCGTTCTGTTAAGAGATAACCGAGATTCTCAAGATCTCGGCATATCTCTTTCTTTTTGTGTGTATCCTTAATTAGTTAGGTTACCTATTTGATAAAGATGTAAATATGTAGGATATATTTTACTAGCTATTTTGTAGGGATTAGACTTAGTCTCCAAGGAAAAGTCTTTGTATATAATGTATGTATGTACTCGACAAATTCAAGGAAATAAACTGATTTTATTTTCCTCCATATTTCTTCCCTATACCCGGTTTTAACTTGGCACCAGAGCCCGGTTTTAAAACTATGGCCGGCGACGATGAAGCTCAGAAACCCGGAGTTGAAAATTCCGGCAAAGGTAAGGAGATCAAGGAAGAAAAGAGATCTCCTTATTTTCTTTCTTCAAGTGACAATCCAGGAATGATTATCACCCATTTTCAGTTGAAGGGTGAGAATTATGAAGAATGGGCACGAGTTTTCAAAGGATCGCTTCGAGCGAAGACGAAAACCGGATTCATTGATGGCAGAATCCCATGTCCTGACGATGTTGATGAAGCAGACCAATGGTGGACGGTGAATTCCATGATTGTTTCATGGATTTTTAATATGATAGAACCAACTCTTCGCTCCACTATTACATATGTGGACGAAGCGGAGGTTTTGTGGGATGATTTGAAAGAACTATTCTCGTTGGGGAATGGACCGAAGACTCAACAGTTGAAGGCGGATATAGCAAACAACAGATAAGGGAAGAATGAAAGTGTGGCTTCTTATTACGGGCGGATAAAGAAACTATGGGATGCTCTCAATGACTTTGAGACATTGCCGACATGTTCATGTTCGGGTTGTAAGTGCAATATTGGGGCTGTTTTGGTAAAAAGACGTGAGGTGGAACGGGTTCATCAATTCGTCATGGGGTTGGAAACTCCAAAGTTTGAAAACGTGAAAACCTCTATTGTCAATACGGAGCCATTGCCTTCTGTGAATAAGGATTATTCGAATGCTATAAGGAAAGAACAAGTGCTGGGAGGCGGACATGGAGATTTTCCGACTCCAACAAATTTTGTCGCTCGAACAGTTGATAGGACAGTTGACAGACCAGTTGTGAGCACAGATGGCTCGTCAGTTGGCTTGACAGAAAAGAAGGATATGAGCAATGTCACTTGCTCTCACTGCAGGAAGAAAGGACACAGTGTGGATTCGTGCTTCAGGCTGATAGGATATCCAGAATGGTGGGAAGACCAGCGAGGAAAGCCAGTGAAAGCAAGAGGCGGAAGCCAATCTTCTTCGGGAAGAAAAGATCAAGGGAAGCCGAGCACAAGGTCCAAAAATGCAAAGGTTAGTATCGAAGGGGTTCCAGATCAAGCTAGAGCGCTGGGATTCACAGAGATCAATGGAACAACTTCAAGAATTTTATGCAAACACAGGTGCCGACAACTGTCAGCACAACTGGCAAAGCAACTGGTAAGATGAATGATGAACGTTGGCTTGTCGATAGTGAAGCCAATCGGCACATAACAGGGGACATATCTTTGCTCAGTGATGTTCATGATATTAAGGCAGATCGTATTGGTTTGCCTAATGGGACATACATGAAAGCCACGAAAGAAGGTAATGTTGAGATTGCCACGAATCTTGTTTTAAAAAATGTTCTATATGCCCCAACTTTTAACTGCAACCTCTTATATGTCTCTCAATTGCTTTGAGATTCTAATTATTTGGTGCACTTTTCTGACAAACAATGTGTTGTACAGGACCGGGTCTCGAAGATTTTGATTGGAGCGGGTGAACTGGACGAGGGGTTGTACTACTTGAGGAGGTCACCGACAACGCAAGTATGCAACATTAGAGAATCTGGCAGTTTTCAGTTGTGGCATTAGGGACTCGGGCATCCGTCAAGCAAAATAGTGGGTTTGTTACCTTTTATTAATCGTAGTAGTATTCATAAAGACGTTTGTGAGATTTTTTTCAAGGCTAAGCAAAGTAGGGACAAGTTTTCACTAAGTGAAAGTAATTCTAATGAAATTTTCGATTTAATCCATTGTGATATTTGGGGTGATTATCGGAAACCTGCTTTGTGTGGTGCTGTTTATTTTTTAACCATTGTGGATGATTGTTCTCGTGCGGTGTGGGTTTATTTGGTCAAGTCCAAGGGTGATGTTTCTCAAATTTTGAAAAGTTTTCTTGCCATGGTGGAGAGGCAATTTAATAAACGAGTTAAGAAAATTAGGAGTGATAATGGGACGGAATTTAGTTGTTTGGAAAAATATTTTCTTGAACATGGAATTGAACACCACACTACTTGTGTGCGTACGTCCCAACAAAATGGAAGGGTGGAAAGAAAGCATAGACATATTTTGAATGTGTCTCGTGCTTTAATGTTTCAAGCAAAATTACTGGTCAAATTTTGGGGGAGTGTGTGTTAGCGGCTGGGCATTTGATTAATCGAATCCCCTCAAAATTGTTAAATGGGAAAACTCCTTATGAAATTATTTTTGGGAAAACTCCTTCTTACTCACATATTCCGGTGTTTGGATCTTTATGTTATGTCCATTATTCCCGGCGTGATAATGATAGGTTTGCAAGTCGAAGTAGGCGATGTGTGTTCTTGGGGTACCCTCTTGGTAAGAAAGGATGGTATGTGTATGATCTTGATGAAAATAAATTACTCGTTTCTCGGGATATTATTTTTGTGGAAAAGGAGTTCCCTTTTGCTCACAGTCGGGCTGACCAGGATGGAGCATACACGGATTCTGATATTTTTCTTTGTTCTTACGATATGGAGGATTGTGAAGAAGATGTACATGTGATTGGTGAGTTGACTGCACAACCCACTGCACAGGTGACCGAACAGTTGGCAGCACAGATATCAGCTGCTGATGAAGTTCCTGGCCCAGTTTCTGACCAACTGACTGACCAGTTGACAGAACAGATTCCAGCACAGTTGTCTGAACAGGTTGAACAGCCTGCCGAATTGATTGAGCCAGAAAATTTGGGACGTGGTCAGAGAGTTAAGGTTCCTTCTACCAGATATCCAGCTTCTGAATATGAGTTGGGACAATCACATGCGCACACCACTCAAGCTACACCCCCGTCCCGTCCATCTTCTCAATCCAAATCTTCAGGTACTCGTTATCCCTTATCACACTTTGTCAATTACACTAAATTCTCGTCTGCACATCGTTGTGTTTTGGCTGCTATTGACTCAGGTGTTGAGCCAAAACATTATAGTGAAGCGGTTATGCTTCCTCAATGGCGCGAGGCTATGACTAAAGAGCTTAATGCTCTTAATCATAATGGAACATGGGAGTTGGTGTATGCTCCTCTTGATAAGAAGGTGATTGGTAACAAATGGGTCTATAAAATCAAGTACAATGCTGATGGGACAATTGAGCATTGTAAAGCTCGGTTGTTGATATTAGGAAATAGACAAGTTGAAGGTGTTGACTTCAAGGAAACATTTACACCCACCATCAAAATGGTTACGGTACGATTTTTTCTTAGCGTTGCTGCGGTTAAAGGATGGGAACTTCATCAAATGGATGTTCACAATGCCTTTCTACATGGTGATCTTAGTGAGGATGTGTATATGAAGGTACCCTTGGGACATCTAGACTCATCTTCTGGGAAGGTTTGTAAACTTAAAAAATCATTATATGGTCTTCGGCAAGCTCCTCGTTGTTGGTTTGCCAAACTTTCTATGGCATTGAAGAAGTATGGATTTGTCCAATCATGTTCCGACTATTCTTTGTTCTCTTTCAAGACTTCTGCTGCTGAGATACATGTTCTTCTCTATGTTGATGACTTGGTTATTGGTGGGAATGATCCGGTTTCCATTAGCCACTTCAAGGGCTATCTTAGTAGTTGCTTTCACATGAAAGACCTTGGGCGTCTTAAGTATTTTTTGGGGCTTGAAGTGGCGACACATCCGGATGGTATTTTTTTGTCTCAGCACAAGTATGCGCGTGATATACTTTCTGAGGCTGGTCTTCTTGGAGCACGTCCAGCCATTACTCCTATTGAGCAGAATCACCGTTTGGCTTTGACTGAAGACGATGATCTACGAGATCCTGAGGCTTATAGGCGACTTATGGGTCGACTTATCTATCTTACTATTACTCGCCCGGAGCTATCCTACAGTGTGCATACTCTTGCATAGTTCATGACTCGGCCTAAGAAGGCTCATTGGACAGCCGCTCTGCGTGTTGTTCGGTATCTTAAGAATCGTCCGGGCCAAGGTATTTTGTTGCGCTCTGATTCTGTTTTTCATCTCCGAGCATATTGTGACTCTGATTGGGCAAGTTGTCCTCTTACTCGGCGCTCTCTTACCGCTTATTTTGTTTTCTTGGGTCACTCTCCAATCTCTTGGAAAACCAAGAAACGGACTACTATTTCACGATCATCGGCCGAGGAAGAATTTCGTTCTATGGCGAGTGCCACGTGTGAATTAAAATGGATGCGTAGTTTTCTTGGTTCGTTCGGCATTTCCCATTCAGCTCCTATAACTGTTCTGTGTGATAGTCAATCCGCATTGCATATGGCCCAAAATCCTGTCCATTATGAGCGAACCAAACACATTGAAGTTGACTGTCATCTTGTTCGCGATGTTGTTCAGTCAAGTGTCATCACAACTGCCTATGTTCATACGACTTCACAGTTGGCTGATCTTCTAACTAAGGCATTGGGTAGTCGACAGTTTCTACATCTTTTAGGCAAGTTGGGCGTTTGTGATTTTCACGCTCCAACTTGAGGGGGGGTGTTAAGAGATAACCGAGATTCTCAAGATCTCGGCATATCTCTTTCTTTTTGTGTGTATCCTTAATTAGTTAGGTTACCTATTTGATAAAGATGTAAATAGGTAGGATATATTTTACTATCTATTTTGTAGGGATTAGACTTAGTCTCCAAGGAAAAGTCTTTGTATATAATGTATGTATGTACTCGGCAAATTCAAGGAAATAAATTGATTTTATTTTCCTCCATATTTCTTCCCTATACCCGGTTTTAACTCGTTCTTTAACGGGAACTCACTTAAGGATGTATTGGATACAACCTAAAGGTTTTGATAGTCTAGAAAATTCTAATAAAGTATGTTAGTTGTGAAAATCCATGGGACGGATTGAAGCAAGCTTTTTGGAGTTGAAACATTCATTTTGATGAAGTGTTCAAATCGTTTGAAATTCATAAAAAATGAGACTTGTGTTTGCTAGAAAATTAGTGGGAGCTAGGGCTATCAAACGAACCGAGCCCGTTCAAACTCGGCTCGGGCTCGGCTCGTTAAAGCTCGACCCGAATGGGCTCGAAGTGCTATTCGAGCTCGAGCTCGAACCGAGTTTTCGAGCTCGAATTCTTATCGAGCCGGCTCGTGTTCTGCTCGTTTGTTCGACGAGCTTTGTTCGAGCTCGGCTCGTTAGAGCTCGATTCGTGTTCGGCTCGTTAGAGCTCGGCCCGTGTTCGTCTCGTTAGGGCTCGACTCGTGTTCGGCTCGTTAGAGTTCGGCTCGTTTAATTCACGAATAACTCGAGCTCGGGCTCGGCTCGATAAGCTCGTTAACACATGTTATTTTGTTTGCGTTTGACTCGAGCTCGGCTCGGCTCGTTAAGCTCGAGCTCGACTAAATAATCATCATTATTACTTTTGTAATGAATACATATACTTTATATGTATATACAACATTGTACAAGGAATAAATCATAACTAAAATATTTTTATCTTCAAAATGAATCAAACAACATTAATTGTACAACAACTAAAATTAATTTAATTTTTATACATTCATATAATGATCATATATCGACTATACACATACAATACAATACAGCAATATAGATTGTACAACAACTAAAATTAATTTATTCTATGCACATTCATTATGAAAACGTAGAGATATATACACAATAGTCGGGGGTTTTTTTCAAAACTAATTTATTATTTTCAATTGTACACATATTTGTCTTATATTATTTTTCTCATTGAAAATAAAAAAATAAAATTGATATCTATTATTGTAGTTATATATGCAAGTATATTTAATTACTCAAATATAGAATGAAAAAAATGTTTATCATTTACACATACACACACATATATATTTCACATATAAATGCGTTTGCATGTAGAAAAATATTTATTAAATATATATAAATATATAGATATATATACACACACACACATACACACACATACACACACACACACAAATATATATATATATACACACACACATACATGTAACACATATTTATATACATAAATATATGTATGTATGATATGTGTGTGTCTATATGGAATATTGGATGTTATATATATACATACATACATATAGCACATATTTATATATATTATGTGTGTGTATGTATGATGTATATATGTACTATATGTATATATACATACATGTAACATATACTATATTATACACCTAGCGTAGCGTACGTTTTACTAAATACAGTTGACTAAGTATAATAGCATCATTTAAATGCTATATACTAACCAGAAAGTTTGTAAGACTTTGACTTTCATGGTCAACTCCATAAAACGTTGACCACAATATGAAAACCTACCTATCCCTATGCATTTCAAAAATTTTTATGAATTCACCGTTAGAATACGGTCGGCCTCAACTTTTAAATATAATTGTTAAAACAAATAGTTAACTATTAATAGTTAAATATAATAGTTAGCCATTTATAGTGAAATATAATAGTTAACTATAATTATTAACTACAATAGTAACTATTTGTTCTTAATTTTTTTTTTTACCATAGTAACTATAATAGTTAACTATAATAGTAAATATAATAGTTAACTATAAAAGTAACTACCCTTCAAAAAAATATATATAATAGTAACTATTATAGTTAATTATTATAGTAACTATTACTATTATAAGTATAAGTTAACTATAATAGTAACAATTATAGTAATTTATTAATGATTTATGTAAATTATTAATTTACATAATTTATTAATGATTTAATAACCATTTTTAAATTTGTATGAGAATTAATAATTTAGTGTAAAATATTAGTTAAAGTTTAAGTAAATTTGATAAGTAAATAAAAATTTGGGACAGAAGGAATATATTACAACCTGATGGTATATATACGATTTAATTAATCGTTTGTAATATGAGAAGTTAAATGAACAAGAGCTTTTCAAAAAAAGAAAAAAAAAAACAAAACAGGAGGTTACATTTGTAAATTAGACACATATTTTTAGATTAAAAAAAGAGAAAAAAATGTTCAAAATGCATAGAATACTTATCAGAGCTCGGTAAGGCTCGAACTCGAGCTCGTTTGATTTCATAATTTTCAGAAAAATGTTTAAGGAGCTCGGCTCGAAAAGACTCGAGTTCGAATAGCTCGTGAAAAGCTCGCGAGCATAAGGCTCGAACTCGAGCTCGTTTAATTTCATAATTTTCAGAAAAATGTTTAAGCTCGGCTCGTAAAGGCTCGAGTTCGAATAGCTCGTGAAAAGCTCGCGAGCGGCTCGAAGCTCGATTCGATTCGAGCTCGAACAAGGAAAATGGGCTCGAGCTCGATAAAAGCTCGAGCTTGATAATTCGTAAACGAGCTCGAGCCCAAAACTCCAAAGCTCGACTCGGCTCGGCTCGTTTACAGCCCTAGTGGGAGCATAGTCTAATTCCTAGTCTTGTATATGTGGTTGACATATAATTCATTTTGAAAGATTTTCTTAATGAAAGACTTAGGAAGAAGCCGCTTACATCATTGGAATTAATATCTATTGATATAAATCTAGGAAGTTGATTGATTTGTGTCAAAGTACTTACAAAGACAAAGTACTGAATTGTTCAGTATGCAATACTCTTGGAGAAGAACTTGCAAAGTTGTCTAATGACAATGTTCTTGGCAAGACTTAGTCTTATGGGAAGACTAATGAGGAAGAATACATGATTAGGATTCCATGTGGCTCGGCAATTGGATCTATCATGTATGTCATAATATGTACTTAGACGGGATAACTCATATACTCAGAGTATGATGAGAACAAACTAATCATATCCTAGTGAAAGTCCTAGATAGTGGTCAAGAATATCCTTAAGTACTTGATAAGAGCTAAGGATGCATTCTTGATGGTTGTTGACATGAGAGATGATCTAGTAAATGGTTACATAGATGCATGCTTCCACATCGACAAGGGTAATTTAAATCGCAGTATAAACATATATTTAGAGTAAGTGCTATTAGTTGGAATAGTTCCAAGCAAATGCACTATAAACAATTCTACGAATAAGATTGAGTATTTAGTTACAAGAGTTGTAACTAAGGGAGTTGTTTTGAATATAGGTGATATTAGTAAAACTAGAAATAGTTTCTAGCACTACTAATTCTATGGACCTTTATTATGAAATAATGGTTATTCCATAAGCTAAGGTGCCAAGGACTCACTTATGATCCAAACACAAACTCAGACATTTCCATCTCTACGAGAAATCGTTGACATGGGAGATGTCAAAATATGCAAAATAGCTTATGATGATAACAAGGACAATCTTTCTACATAAGATCCTCCACATGCTGTTATGATGGTCATAAGCTAAGCTCAATGGTATTGGATACGCATTAATTGAGCCTAGTGCAAGTGAGAGATTGTTGGAGATTATACCCTAGGCCCTTGAAAAAGACCTTACGTTGCATCATGTTCTCATTTGTTATGGAGATAACAACCCTGGACTATTATATGTTTTACATGTTTATTATAATAATCCCCGTCCCTAGTACTTATGAAGAACTAGTATAAGTTTAATCGATGATCATATGATGATCATGTGTATATGATACAAATTAAGGTTATGGGTACTTGTTGGTGAACACGTACTGGACTTGACCCACCTATGATATTTGTGTCATGTTCAGATGTCATAATTAATCTCATAATAGTTATATCATTTATCCTTAGACCTGAGATTATCATAGTCTTCCACATGATGAATATTATGTTTGACGTACTCAAACGCTACCCTTAACCGGGTGGTTATAAAGTCTACGATTGGCATAATCTGATTCATGTAGGGAAGAATGATAAGTCAAGATGGGATTTGTCCCTCTCTCAAGATAGATATCTTCTTGGCCTCTCGATGAGTGAGATTGATGATAGTGTATGGCCGTACCCAAATGAATTGAAGTGTTCAATGTCATTTGCTCATATCAATCTACTCTGGATCTAGAAAGCATTGGGAGATAAATTGACGTGGACCATGACTTATGTTCAATATGATATCGCGTGACAAAGGATTGTGATATGTTCTATGAGGATAACGAATTTCGTTAAGTTATATTAATTGGGTAGTCATGATGGGTTGCTAGAGCCCGCTCATGATTTATGAGTTTGACCTTGGTTGGACTCATTACCAACTTAATATAATCCTATAGGGTCACACACAAAAGAATGAATCAAGAAAAGGCAAAAGTTGAATTCCTGGCAGGCACGGCCGTGCCAGTTATAAAGCACGACCGTGCTGATTTGCACGGCCGCGCGAGTTAACTGACTCGACCGTGCCATTATTGAACTACGGCAAGTTGAGCTTGGACTAAGTGGCACGGCCGTGCCATTTGGTGAGCACGATCGTGCCAAAGCTTCTGATGCCAGATTTGTGCAGTTTAATTGGGTGACAGGATTTAGGTCTTCTAGGTCATTAAGGGTTAATGACTAGGGACTATAAATATATCTTTTCATCAGCCATTAAACTAATCCAACCTAGTATGTTTGAGAAACATAATTCTTGATCCAAGATTGAGAATCAAAGATCAAGAACACCAAAATTCATATAGCCTTTGAAGATTAGAAAAATGTTTTCTAATGGATCTAGCAATCCAGATCTAGAATGGTTCTAGATATTCATTCACGTGTGGATACACATAGAGGATGCTTGCTTTAGCATCTCAAGGTTCGTGTTCCTGTGATCGTGATCTGATGAATGCGAAGAACGAGGAGATCAAATCTAAAGCTTGAAGATTTGAAGATCCGAAAATTTAAAACACACAACTACGGTTAGTATTCTAAATTCATCTTGCTATTAACTTAATCATCATGAATGGATCTTGGGGTTTAGGGTTTTGTTTATTTCATATTGCTTTATTCCGCTGCGCATGTTGCCTCAAAACCCAACAGTCACCTGCCTTTTTATACCATTGGAGACGCAAAACTCATAGAACTCATTCGATGTGAAGTAATTGAAGCCTTTTTATTTCTCTCCATTTGCTTTGTTTCGGAAGCGCATCTTTATGTTGTTTACCCTACAAATAACCATCACATAGCTTGGTAGGTTTGTTTAGCATAGGTAAACCCCTCATCATATTCTTGTAATGCAACGTTCTCAATGCTTTGAAGTTGAGATGTGCATACCGACAGTGACACAAGTAAAGACTGCTCTTTTGTTACAACTTTGTGGCAACTTGTTTCATCGCGGAGTAAAAGGCTACTCGATTAGGAGGCATCTCTGCTGGAAGCACAAACATCTTATTGGTTGTCATTCCAGTCTGCATTATGAAGCCTCTTGATGGATGGTATACTTTGCAAATGTTATTATGCATTAGCACAGTTAACACTCTTTCTTGTAGTTGTCCTATCCTCAACAAACTGGTGTTAAGTTTAGGAACATAATAAACATTCGTGATGGTCAAAATGAATCCTCCAACATGAATTCTAACACTTCCCTTCCCATTGACACTCATTCTAGTGTTATTTCCCAACTTGACCCAAGACTCATAATGCTCATCTAGAGTAGAGAACCACATCTTATTCCCTGTCATATGATTAGAATAACCTGAATCAATAAACCATACCTCCCCTCTTTTAGCTTTGTTTATCTCCACATGCGCCATGAGTACTAGCGCCTAATTGTCATCCAACTCTGCACAATTAGCACCCTTCTCCAATTTAGGACATTCATATTGAAAATGTCCTAGCTTGTGACACTTGAAACATTCAACAATTGTTTTTGTGAACATCCCCTTGCCTCGTCCACCTCCCCTACCCCTGAACCTGCCCTTGGTGTGCCCTTCCTCTTCCTCCAAAGCATCATTCGGCCACTTTTAGCACTTGGTCCTTACCATTGTTGATTTTCTTTATTTTTTGCTCATGACAAAGTGATGAACTTTGAAGTACATCTATCGAAAGAGTGTTAATGTCTTTCAATTCTTCAATAGTATACACCACATAATTATACTTATCTAGTAAGGTACGTAAGATCTTCTGCACTACTTTCTAATCTGGCATGCCTTCTCCTAAATGCTTCAGCTTCAGTGCTACAAGTTCCTCTCTCTGTGGTCCACTTAAAACCATCCCTCTTCCTGGTTCTTTATATCCTTCAACAACTAACTCCCACCACTCCTTTGATCGGAGAGATTTTCCATTAGCATCGCGCAATGCTCATAATCCCCATCAAACTTAGGAATTGTGAGCATACCGTCTCTTTCCATTTCTTCTCCTTCACACTCTTGATCTCCTTTCTTTCACTCGATACTCAAATCAGGCCCCAGTGAAAGGGCTCTGGCACCACTTGTTAGATATCAGAGGTAAACCAAACTGAACACAAGAATGAGTTGAACTCGCTTGGTTTTATTCAATGCATATCTCTGGCTTGTATAAGCCTTCACAAAGAACCGGAGCTAAAATAAAGTAACAACCCTTAGCCATTCTTAAATAAGCGGACATACTGATCTGAATAGAAAATAAACTAATCTCTAATGTCTTACAAATTAGGACTTTAGTAAACATATTGCTAACAACTATCCAATTAATTGGTAAAATAAATTCAGTAGTGCCCAAATGATTTGAGTTTAAACCTCGATTACAATTTATATCTTAAATATTTTTTTTGTACAAAACATTTAAGTATGCAACTAGAAATTTTAAAAAAGAAAAAAGGTTACTAGAAGTTACTGATTATTCAGATGTGTAAAGAAAAATGTATCATCTCACGTGACATGTTATATAAATTTGATATCACCTAATCATATCATGAGACATGTTATAGCTTTTGATTATTATATTTTGACAAGTGTTACGCTTACTATTACACTATTAATCACAAGTCTACTATCCAAAAAAAAAAAAAAAATCTCCCTGAATAAATGTCTTATTTTTTATTTTCGTTTGTCTCAAAATAAATATTGTATTACCAAAAATATGGTTTGAATTTGGTGATCATCCTATACTACCCATTTTAAAATACATAAGCATTGAACTGCAGTGGAATGTGTTACTCTACCCAGATGAATAAATTGTAACAATCGTGGAAACACAATTAAAAACTTCAAAACATTGACTTGTTAATTATGATATTCCTAGACAGTACTTTCTTCGTCTCGGTTTAAGGTTTTTAGTTTGACTTTGCACGCTTATTAAGGAATCAAGGCAAACTTGAGTCAAGAATGGTAGTGAGTGGAGGATATAATTGTCCATTCATAATGCAAGTGAGTGAAAAGTAGTTGAGTAATTGATGAATTTTTTGCAATATATGAACTTTATGAGGACAATACTGTCCAAAACAATATTCAAACCAACTTGAATTTTGACTAACATTTTATGTTAAATTATTAATCTTCATAAAAATTTAAAAAAATTTACTAAATTAGTGATAGAAACATTATCAATAACTATTTTCAAATTTTTATGAAGATAAATTATTTAATATAAATGTTAATCAAATATGTTTGACAAAACATGCTCATTGGTGTGGGACGGGGGAGTATATATTATTATTCGTACGTGTACCCTGTCACCATTTCTGGATAGCAGATTCTGTAGTCCCATCTACCATTAAAGTTTATCACGAGATATAGAATCTAGGTACGGATTGTCTTTGTCATTACTACACTCCCTCTGTCCAAATAATAGTGTCATTTTGCATTTATTTTTATTTTAAGAAATTAATTCTATTTTCGAAATTACTCCTTCCGTCCCATCCGAAATAGGATTTTTGGTCCCGACATGAGGATTAAAGAATAATAATCTTTTACTATAAAAAGTTGTTTGGACAGTAGGTGTTGTGAGTATGAAAGAGAGAGAAAGTGGGTGTGGAATAATAAATGAAAAGTTGTTGTGAGTATGACAAGTGGGTCCTACTAATAAAAAAGTAATAAAAGTTTTCCATTTTGGGATGTCCTATTTTGAGTGGGACACCTAAAATGGCAAAACGTCCTATTTCGGGTGGGACAGAGGGAGTACTAGATTGTTAAAATTTGGTGAAAATCAGAGGAAAAAATGGGTTTTACGATAAGTTAGCGTAAAACGCCTTTAAAAAATGACGCAGTGGCATTTTTGTAATTCAAGGAAAGTTGTTCGGCGCTAATCGTAAGTGCCAGTGTTAGTGTTAAAAAGTGTCAGCCATGTTACACTGACATTTATTAACACTATCACTGGTACTTTTTTATAAGTGCCATTATCATTGTTTATAAGTGTCTGCTAGTGTAATGGCTGACACTTTTAAACACTAACACTACTACTTTTGAAAACTGCAAACGACAATGTTTTTAAACGTCAGTCCAAATGATTGGCACTTTAAAATATTCATACTAACATTTACGATGCTTGCTAGTATTTACAAAAATGTCACCGCTTGTTGTAAAAAACAACCGTCAGCGTGTTTGGAAAAACACTTTTTTCCTTTGCTTAAGGTAAAACACGTTTTTCACAAGACCAACTCTAAAATTTGTAATAAAATTTTAAAATATTTGAATTTTTTTGAAGGGACAATCATTGTAATTGTAAGATTGAAAAGTACTCCATCTGTCCCACTCGAATTAGGATAACCCAAAAATGAAAATGTTTTATTTAATGAGACCCACATTCACACTCACAACAATTTTACACTCATTATTCTCTACCCCACTTTCTCTCTCATACTTCACTTTTCATACTCACAACACCTTTTCCACTAACACTTTTCCTTAATACCCGTGTTCAACCCGAAAACCCTAATTCGGGTGGGACGAAGGGAGTATTTAACATGACAATCAAATACTCTTCGCACTCGAAAAACATAATTCAACTTCGTTTTTTATTTTAATTTTTATGGTCAATGCAACTAACATTTAACCGTAATTTTATAAATATTTAATTATTAATAATTTTTTAAAAAAAATTGTTATTTTTCAATCATTAAGAATAGTATTGTTAACAATGTTTAGACTTACATAAGAATAATTGAATTAATAAAATTAAGATTAAAATTCAATTCAATTAAATTGATCATTAAAATCAAAGTGAAACTATTTCAAAACAGAAGATGTATATATATATTTTTTGAAGCAAACAACAAGATTTTATTAATAAACATAAGCATACAAAGATTGGAGTTGACAATCCACATTAAACGGATGCTCAACCCAAGTGGTAGGACTTCCGTTAACAAAAGAAGACCTACAAACAACATCGGCTATAACATTTGCCGTTTGACGATCTAAATTTATAGACAAAAAATATTTTGCATTAAGTATGTCCCTATATCCATGAAGAAGGTTGTCTGACATAGAAGATCCATGTGAATATGAGAGCACTCCATCCAAAACAACTTTTGAATCCACCGCGACTTTCATCTTCATATACTCCAAAGGGCAAATTGCAATTTGGTTCCTAACATTTACATATGTTTGCAATGTTGCTCCCAACTGTTTAATTTCGCAATTTGGTATCCCAACATTTACAATTTTTTGCAACGTGACTACAAAACTAACACCCAGTTAAAATTCTAACGAAATAACATCCATGTGACTAGCACATGTCTTTTAAATGGATAAAAATGATCATTGAACTGCATTTAAAATAAGATTCACATTTATTATTATTATTTTGGCATAAATACCTTTTCCAATTAAGATAAAGTATTCAATTTTAAAGTTATACGTCTTCTCTCTCTTTCCTAGCTTAATTATTTTGTGAACTAATTTATTGAATTTTCTGGTTTGATTATATTACATATTAATTTTCGTCCAAAACAATATAACAAACTAAATCGTAAAAATTCTCTCTTATTTTAATTTGTTTCATTTAGACTTAACATGTACTCATGTCTTCTCTCTCTTTCCTATTTTAATTGGTATAATTAAATATAAAAGAAAAAATTACTTTCTTATCCTGCCATTTTCAACAATAAGATCATTACTTATTTCCTTTCACTTGAAGAAAAATATTTTTAAAAAACTATTTCACTTCAAAAATGCTTAATAAATTATCATAAATGAGTCTGCAAAATTATTTTGAGTTATAATCTAACATAAAATGAACTTATATTTATTTAATTGGTTTTTTTAAAAAATATTTCTAATTTCTGATTATATAATTTTTAAAGTATTTTAGTTTATTTTTTATTAAGATAAAATATTAAATTATGGTTAGAAAAATAAATGACTTTGTAAAGAATACGTAAATTATAAGTACAAAATAAAATAGTATATATTCCCAATATTAATTTAATCTATAATTTTTAAACTACAAAATGAATAAGGTAAATAACAAAAGAAAACCTCAATCTCTCTGATCCCTTCCATCTCCATCTCTCTGATCCCTTCCATCTCCATCTTCTTTCTCAATCAACATTCTCTAACAGCAATCTTTAACCTTCTTCTTTGTTTTGATAATCCTAATTTCACATTTATTGATTGACAAACATTTATTAATTGTCATTTTGTCAATTAATAAATGTGAAATTAGAAATTTATTTTCAAATATGTTTTTTTCTTTTCAAATTCGATCTTTGTTTCGATCTTAGAATTAGAATTCTGTAGTTTTGTGGGTTTCTAGCAAAATCATTGTCATGTCTTTCTCGTTATATTATGTATTTTGTCTCCTAAGTCGAGAGCTTTTGCCTTCTCTCCATTGTGAGAGAGAGCCTTTGCCTTCTCTCCAATGTGAGAGCCTTTGTGAGATGTTCATATTTTGTTCTTGTTACAATGCTTGGGGTGCTTGGTTTGACATTTATTGTCGACCCAAATGCATCACGAATTTATGTTTTCAACGCTAAATTTTTTTCATTTAGGGATTTTCTGAAGGCTATTGTTGAGCCGTGTCCAAGTTATGCTTGGAGAAGCATTTGGGCATCACAAGTCATTGTTCGTCAAAGCGTTCAAAGGAAATTTGGTTCAAGGCTAGGCTTCAATATTCGAGATGGGTTAGACATTTTCTTTGCGGCGAGCAATTTATCGATGATTGCATGTCTTTATAGAAATCCTGAACTTTTAGATGAGCCTCCAACTGTTGTGGTGCGCCATCTTATTTATATTTATTAATAAAGTTTGTGTCTGTTTCAAAAAAAAACAAAAGAAAACCTCACATGAGCGGCACATGGCGTCTTGAGAATGACCATTTTGTCCATTTAATAGACATGTGCTAGTCACATGGGTGTTATTTGGTTAGAATTTTAACTGGTTGTTAGTTTTTTAGCCACATTGCTAAAAAAATGTAAATGTTAGGCTACCAAATTGTGAAATTAAACTGTTGGGATCAACATTGCAAATTTATGTAAATGTCAGGAACCAAATTGGAATTTTTCATGGCGAATATTTGATTGAGATGAGCAAAAGAAAATTTCAAAGAAACAACAAATAAGACACACAAATTACACAAAGCCCTCAACAAAGGAGGGAGATCATAGGCCCTCAACAATGGAGGGGAAACAAAGGCTTCCACATACTAAGAAAAAATACATCTTTATTAATTAAAAGTAATAGATCATTCCTAAATTAAACATTAATCATTTAATAATAAATGATTAATGTTTAATTTAGAAGATTTAAAATTTTTTGTTGTCAACTCCAAAGTATTGGATGAAGGAGAAGAAGTTTGAAGAGGATAGAAGTTTGGAGAGGTTTTTGGGAGTTAAGTTTTTTTTTAAGTATTTCAGTTGTTTGTACTCTGAATAGAAGATGTATATAAGAATAAATGAAAAACTGAATTATCCATTAACATTTTAGATATATTGGGGTTCATTATTTTAATTTTATTAATATAAAATTCATCTGTCACAATGCAATTTTATTTAAATTTTGATCGAATTTCTTTGTAATTTAATTAAATTTTGATCAAAATTTAAGTATCTTTGTGAAACTCTAAACATTCATATTATTAGTATATGTAGTAATGTTCAATTCAGTCAAGTTAATTAAAAAATATCATCAATAATTATACTTATTTTAAGACGAGAATAATAATTATTTCTAATGGTTCGTGAATGTGGCATCATCATCTTTTATTCCAACTAATTTTACACCCGTGAGTTAAGCGCAAGGATAAATAAATATTACTCCCTCTGTCCCTAAATGAGTGTCCAAATTTCATTTTAAGAGACACTGAAAATCTCAACTTTTTGAACAATTTGGTAACAAGGATTCATATATAATCTTGTAATCTCCTTTCGAGACCTTTAGTTTTACACGTATAAAGAAACTGGTAAAAATTTTTCGAAAAAAAAACGTTTAGGGAGAAAGTTATGTTAAAAAAAGACACTCAATTAGGGACAAAAATTTCTTGAAAATAGACACTCATTTAGGGACATAGGGAGTACAAATTAGCTAAAATTAAGAAACACCAAAAGAACTACTGTATTTTTGTTTGAATGATTTAGTAAGACTAATATTTTGAGGACTGAATTATGATTATTCATAGTCAGAATTATTATGATGTTGTAGGTATTTCAAATTTCATTGATTATTTGAATTTCTGTCTTATTTATATTATAAATTTTTAATGGTTATCTATCTATCTATATATATAATATAAGAGAGTTTTTATCTCACTCCACAATGCGCCACATGGAATTATGACGTGGAATTCCATGTGGCATTCTCTAATAAGCTTATGCTATACAATGATTCAAATAATTCAAAAGTTATATTCCTTAAATTTAGTATCAAATTTTATAATTTCCTAAAATGTAGCATCTAAAATTTTCTAAAAATAATTGAATTTCTTAATTCATAATTGATTAAATTTCTTAATAATATATTTGAAAAGGTCAAAATGTCAAATATTATATAAATTATTAATTTCTTTTCTTGATAAATATGTCCAAAATGTTAAAATTATGAAGAAAAAATCGACTAATAAATGATAAATCTAATTTCTAGCCACTTAATAGATCAACACACAAGAAGTTATGACAAATTTTGAGGCACAATAAAGTTGACAAAATTAACAAGGGTAATGTGAGCGATAATTTTAAATTAATTTTCAATGTTCGTCTAAAAAAAGTAAATGTAGTATTTTTAAATTACAAAATAATTTTAATGGCACTTTTATATGCATATTCATTTATAACTTTAATTAATTAACTAACTTTTTTATGCTCCGTCGAGTATCGACGGGCTACTTACTAGTAGTTTTTAATAGTGTAATTATTATCTGTGTGAGAAATAGTGAAAAATGAAGATGCTTTTTCTCTTTTTACATTAATGTTAAGAGGGAAGGGTTATTGGACGTAGGGATGTCAATTTGTCCGAACCCGATCCGATCCGAATATTTCGGGTTCAATATGCAATTTCATGATCCGAGCGGGTTCGGGTTCGGATTCGGTCAGACCCCCTGATCCGACCCGACCCGAACCCGATCCGAACTATTAGTAAGCATTTTTTTTATATCACCCCCTTAGTTTTCAACATTTACATTTTCCTAGAATTAGGTCGGGCAAGACCAAACTCACCAAAACCAAACACACACCGCTTCTGAAAAGACGAAACACAATTGACGATACTCTAGCTTCGTCGACGTCGCCATCGCCGTTCCAGGAGACCACGTTGCTCGCCGTCGCCGTCTAGCCGTCGCCGTCGCCGTCTCCGTCTCGCCGGTATCACCTACTCTACCAAGGTAAATTACTGTCCTGTCGGGTCTCACTTCACAAATTAGGGTTTAATTTTTTTGAAATTTAGGGAGGCTGATTGATTTAGTTGCTGTTTGATTCTTTGTCTTGAGTGGTTTATCATTTTTAAAATGGGTTTTCATTCTTTGAAATGAGTGGTTTATCATTTTTCTTTTTAGTTGCTGTTTGATTCATGGTGTTTGATTCAATTCCTGGATTTGGATTTAGTGCTGTTTTAAGTTAGTAAAGATTACTCCCTCCTTCTCTGTGACTGTCTCTGTTTTTTTTTTTTTTTTTTGTTCAAACAGTGTGCCTGTTGCTGGGAAGGAAGGCCGGTCGGATCGGGTCTCGGGTCGGAGCAGCGATCGGCCTCGGATCGGATCACGGTATTTCGGATCGGATCGGGTTCGGTCATAGAGCTTCATGATTCGGATTCGAATCGGCCCTGATCCAATCCGAACCCGACCCGTTGCCATCCCTAATTGGACGAAAGACCCAAACTCACTTTTTATATACTCCCTCCGTTCCACCACACTTAACACTCAAGAGACGAGTACAATAACTAAAGAAAAAAATAAAAAAAATGTGGTAAAAAATGAAAAGAGAGAATGAGTGGGGTAAATAGTAGTGTTGGTTGAATAAATTGAGTGATGAAAAATTAAGAAGAAAATGACTGGTGGGGTAGAGTGAATATCAAATTATACTCCCTTCGTCCCGAAATAAGGTTCTTAGTTTGATTTTACATGGAGATTAAGAACAAGTAAATGTTGTGAGTATGAAAAGTAAAGTAGGAGAAAGTAGGAGAGAGAAATTGAGTAGAAAGTTTTTGTTGTGAGAATAACAAATGAGTCCCATTGTCCATTTTAATAAATAAAGCAACTAAGAACCTTAGTCTGGGACAAACTAAAAAGAAAGTAAAAACCTTAGTCTGGGGCAAAGGGAATAAAAAGTATTCCTTCCATTTCAGGTTAGTGTGAACTTTTTTTTTCCGTCCGTTCCAGGTTAGTATGAACTGCCCAAAAATAGCAAAGAATCTTTACTATTTCTCCCATTCATTCTCGCTCCTACTTTACTTTTACACTCACAATACTAATCAACTTACTTTTCCTCCCACTCATTATCTCTCCTATTTAATTTCTCATACTCATAAACACCTCATTCCATTATTTCTCTCTTATTTTTATTTTTTTAATTTGTGTGCCCAACATTTTAGTTCACACTAATTAGAGACGGGGGAGTATGTCGTTTAACAAGTGTCAATGAGCTGGACAGATCAAAATAGAAATAAGTGTCACGTGACGCGAAATATACCTGAAACTGGCTTTTGTTAGGCAGAAAATGGAAAAAAGATGATGTATAGGAAAACGCTTTCTGTTTGTCCCCTAACTTCCTCATATGGTCTTTTCCTATCCAACATGCCAAACTTGTAATTCAAAACCTTTAACTTTCTTTTTTTTTTGTTTCTAACTCATCAGTTAGTCTAGTCTAGACTCGACTAAATAAAGTCTGAAAGCCGGTAAACCGCACAAGAAGACTACCAGGTGATGACTCAGACGACGAAGGACGTCTATGGCAAGAGGACTAGCAAAAGTGCAAGAAGACTACCAGATGGCGTAGGACGTCTATGAGCAATCAACTTGTAGAGCGAGTATCGTTTCGCTGTAATAGGTTCCAATAGGGGAGGAGAGCGAGTGTCGTTTCACTGTAATAGGTTCCAATAGGGGAGGAGCTTGTAATAGACTAGGCTATAGATCTGTAATAGACTTCATTGGAGTTTGTAACATGATGGCAATTGCCTTGGAATGAAATGATATGTTAACTTGTCAAAAAAAAATACAATATCAAATACAACTGCATTCTCAGGGTTCGAACAACCAAAAAATATACTGCTTGCATACATTATCTTTAACATGGTGTCAATAGTGTAGTGTATCTTTAACAATTTTTAGAATTTTGTAAAATCTTCATATAAATAAATCAGGTCAAAGTTCAATTAAGTTAACCATTAAATAAAAATAAAACTTTTTTTTTTTAAGACAGACGGACGGGTACAAATCTAGGATTTATATGAAAAAGATGAGCACACATACTTTCTCCGGTGATGAATGTTGTAACAATATCACTAGAGGTAGTAAACAGAAAGGTAATCACTTCCCGCAGTATGTGATACAACTTCGGCAGAAGATAAGGCTATCCTATGAAATAACCCCAATCCCATAAGAGAAACGGACAACAAAATGATGACATACTCCCTCCTTCCCACATTTTTTTCCCCAATGGTGAAGTCAAGCCTCACCATTGGTGAGCGCTAGGGTTCGATCCCTCTCCTCTAGGGATGGCAATTTGTCCGAACCCGATCCGTTCCGAGGGCGATCCGATCCGTAATTTTCGGGTTCAATTTGCAATTTTATGATCCGTTCGGATTTCGGGTCGGATTCGGTTAGCCCCTCTGATCCGATCCGATCCGACCCTATCCGACCCGAAATATGTGTGTTATTTTTTTTAAAATTATTTACCCTCCTACTTTCTAACATTTACACTTAAACCCTACCTATATATACTCATTTTAGGGTTGAAGAAGACCATACATGCCGCATTCTCAATTTCTCTGTCGATGTCGTTCTTGTTCTGCGATTACCCAGCTCGCCATCGCCGTTGCTCGCCGCCGCCGGCTCGCCGTTGCTCGCCCTCGCCGTCGCTCGCCATGTCGTCGCTCGCCTCGCCGTTGCTTGCCTCACCTCCATTGCCTGCTCTTTACTTTACCAAGGTAAAATACTTTAAAGACTCCTCAAATTAGGGTTTAGCTTGTTTCAATTTAGGGATTCATGATTTAGGCAAAAATCAAGCTTGGATGGAATTCTTGCATTTTTTTTAAATTGTTTTTTGGGTTCAACAGTATGTTGCCTCTCTGTGCTGGGAAAGACCCGATTCGGGTCGGGTCTCGGGTCGGAGCAGAGCAGAGCAGCGATCGAGTTCGGATCGGGTTACGGATCGGATCACGGATCATGGCAGTTCGGATCGGATCGGGTTCGGTCACACATTTGCGTGATTCGGATCGGATTCGAATCGGCCCTGATCCGATCCGAACCCGACCCGTTGCCATCCCTACTCTCCTCGCCTTCTGGCGCGGACATTGTCAAAATAATAATAATAATAATAATAATAATAATAATAATAATAATAATAAATTATACATGGACTAAAACTTAAAAACAAAATTAAAATTTGTTAATATATTCAGTATCAAGATTCTAAAAAACGCTAGGTGGCCGCTAGGCGGGGCCGAGAATTCAGAAATAACTATAATATCCTGGACGGGGCCTAAGCGTTTCATGTACGCCTAGCGCCTAGGTGGGTCTTTTAGAACACTGTTCATTATTAATTTTTAGTTTTTGGAAAGGATAATCAAAATTTCTTATTTTTTTTTTAATCAAAGTGTGATGAAGTTGACAGATTAAACTGGGACAGAGGGAGCATATATAGAAGCGGAACAACCGTGTGATTGGATAACAAAAAAATGACATAAAAGCAAGCCAATTGCATAAATCTCACTGCCCCCTACGGTTTGATTTCGTCTCATTATCACCCTCCTTTTTTTTTCCAACTTTATTGATGCGAAATGACCATTTAGTCCTTAAATCTTCAAAGTTTTGTCGAGTAGACTTAGGGATAAAATTGTGATATCCCCCATCCCACATCGGAAATATGTGGGAATTGAGTGTGCTATATAGAAGGCCCATACACTCCTACAAAGCATCAAATCATCCATTGGACTTTTGGAGGCCTGTGATGGGCTGTGGTTGACCCAATTGAGGAGATGCTTGGTGGGCTAGTGTATGGTGCCTATGTGGCGGGTCGGGTCTGCGGACTCGGGTCGTTACAAATGGTATCAGAGCGGAACCCCGGCTTTAAGGCTTGCGAGCTAGCCCGGGGGTACGATCTAGGTATTGATTGACCTTGCCAGGGACGGCAAGGGTTTGAGTGGGGGAGATTGTGATATCCCCCATCCCACATCGGAAATATGTGGAAATTGAGTGTGCTATATAGAAGGCCCATACACTCCTACAAAGCATCAAATCATCCATTGGACTTTTGGAGGCCTGTGATGGGCTGTGGTTGACCCAATTGAGGAGATGCTTGGTGGGCTAGTGTATGGTACCTATGTGGCGGGTCGGGCTTGCGGGCTCGGGTCGTTACAAGAGACAGCACCAATTTCGAGAGCACCTTATAGGATGGCTCCGCCGGAACTGAAGGAGTTAAAAGAACAGTTACAAGAGTTATTGGGTAAGGGTCTGATTAGGCCGAGTGCATCACCGTGGGGTGCACCGGCATTATTCGTAAAAAAGAAGGATGGGTCGACGAGGTTATGTATCGACTACTGAGAGTTAAACCGTGCGACGATTAAGAATAAATATCTGTTGCCAAGAATCGATGATTTGTTTGATCAACTCCAGGGTGCATGTTATTTCTCTAAGATTGATATGCGTTCTGGATACCACCAGTTGAGAGTGAAAAAGGAAGATGTGGCAAAGACGGCTTTTAGGACAAGATATGGGCACTTTGAGTTCCTGGTAATGCCGTTTGGATTGACAAATGCGCTCGCTGTGTTCATAGAGCTTATGAATAGAGTGTTTCAAGAATATTTGGACAAGTGTGTAATAGTATTCATCGATGACATCTTGGTGTATTCTAAGTCAAAAGAAGAGCATGCAGAACATTTGAAATTAGTATTGCAGATTTTGAAAGAGCAAAAGTTGTATGCCAAGTTTAAGAAGTGTGAGTTCTGGCTTGAGGAAGTAGCGTTCTTGGGGCATGTGGTGTCTAAGAATGGGGTAGCAGTTGACCCTGCAAAAAATTGAGGCTATAGTGAATTGGGAGAGACCAACTTCTGTTAGCGAAATAAAAAGCTTCTTGGGTTTAGCGGGTTATTACCGTAGGTTTGTGGAAGGATTTTCGAAGCTATCTCTACCTTTAACTAAGTTAACCACGAAAGGGACCAAGTTTGTATGGTCGGATGATTGTGAAAAGAACTTTTAAGAATTAAAAAGGCGATTGGTGTCTGCGCCTGTTCTTACGTTACCAACAAGCAAGGATGGCTTTGTGATTTATAGCGACGCTTCATTGAAAGGTTTGGGTTGTGTGTTGATGCAGAATGACAAGGTGATAGCTTATGCGTCTAGGCAACTCAAGAACCATGAGAAGAACTATCCTACCCATAATTTGGAGTTAGCGGCCGTATTGTATGGGGCACCAAGTGAGATTTACACCGACTATAAGAGTCAAGTATATTTTCACTCAGAAGAAGTTGAATGTAAGGTAGAGAAGATGGCTCGAATTACTTACGGATTATGATTGCAAAATCCTGTATCATCCTGGAAAAACCAATAAGGTGGCAGATGCGTTAAGTAGAAAGAACCATGGAACATTAGCGACTATGATTCCTAAGGGGGTAAGTGATTTGGGAAATAGTGAAATTGTGGAACTGGAAGTTAGAGTTAAAGGTTATTGCGCTCAGATGAGTGTTCAACCAACATTGTTGGTGAGAATCAAGGAAACTCAGAAAGTGGATGAGGAGTGGAAATCCACAAGACCATTGATAAAATGGCATGAAAGATTACTGTGTTAGCGATGACGGGATTATGAGGTATCAATCGAGGATTTAGGTGCCTAATGATGAAAGTATTAAGAGGGAAATTCTTGAGGAAGCTCACTGTTCAAGGTTTTCGATTCATCCTGGGAGTACTAAGATGTACAGAGATTTAAAGGAATCCTTTTAGTGGAATAATATGAAGAGTGAGGTAACAGACTTCGTGTCCAAGTGTTTAGTATGTCAGCAAGTGAAAAGTAAATACCAGAAACCCCCCAGGATTACTACAATCGCTACATATTCCAGAGTGGAAGTGGGAGCACATCACTATGGATTTGGTGATTGGACTTCCTAGGACATTGAAGGGTCATAATACAATTTGGGTTATAGTGGATAGGCTCACTAAATCGGCTCACTTTCTAGCAATCAAGGTGACTGATTCGTTGGACAAGTTAGCTAAGTTGTATGTGGATGAAATCGTGAGGTTACATGGGATACCGGTCTCTATAGTGTCAGATCGAGATGCGAGATTTACATCGAAATTCTGGAAGGGTTTACAGAAAGCGTTGGGGACGGAATTAACTATTAGTACAGCGTTCCATCCTCAGATAGACGGACAGTCAGAAAGGACGATCCAAACGCTCGAAGACCTATTGAGAGCAACGTCGCTAGATTGGCAAGGAGCGTGGGATGATCATCTACCACTAGTGGAATTTGCCTACAACAACAGTTACCACTCTAGTATTGGAATGACGCCGTATGAAGCTCTGTACGGGCGGAAGTGTAGATCACCTGCGTGTTGGGACGAAGTAGGTGAGAGGAAATTAACTGGACCTGAGATTGTGCAAGTAACGACGGATAAAGTTCAACAGATTCGCAAGTGGTTATTAACTGCGCAGAGTAGACATAAATCGTATTTGGATAATCGAAGGCGCGATCTGGAGTTCCAAGTAGGGGATCACGTATTCTTGAAGGTCTCACCGACAAAAGGAGTCATGCGATTTGGGATTCGCGGGAAGTTAAGTCTGAGATATGTGGGTCTGTTTGAGATTCTAGAACGAATAGGAGCGGTAGCCTATAAGTTGGCTCTACCTCCTGTGCTGTCTGGTGTGCACAACGTGTTTCACGTGTCGATGTTGAGGAAGTACGTAGCCGACCCGAGCCACGTCATAGAGTACAAACAGTTACGTTTTCGTGAAGACTTGAGTTATGATGAGAAGCCAGTAAAGATTGTAGACCGTAAAGATCAAGTTTTGCGGAAGCGAGTGATTTCGTACGTAAAAGTGCAGTGGAGCAATCACACGGAAAGAGAAGCCACGTGGGAGCTCGAAAGTGAAATGCGTGATATGTATCCCGCTTTGTTTGATGTTTAAGGTACGTTTAGTTTGGAGGACCAAACTCTTTTAAGGGGGTAAGAATGTAATACCCGGCCCTAGGCCATTATTTATTTAATTGTGAAACTCTTTTTAATTTATTTTGGACTCACTAATTAGGAGTAAGTAGTGGGCTCATGTTGGGCTTTAGTAAATAGAAGTCCAATAGGTTAATTTAACCCTTTCTTAATAGGAAACTAATAACCCTTTTAAAATAAATACTCCTCTAATCCCTAGCAGTTTATTTTATCGCAAAGAAAAAAAAACAGAGAACGGTAGAGGAGAGGGAGAGAGCGGCGATCAGAGAGAGAGACCGCAGACAGAGCGAGAGTTCGGGCAAAGGGAAAGAAGAAGAAGAAGAGAGAAAGAGGAAGGAAACGTTTAAGGTAACGATCCCACTCCCTAAACCTTGCTCTCCCCGTTTAAACTAACCTAAGTATAATGATCATGGTGTTGGTAAACCCTAACCCTAATTATGAACTAGGGTATATAAAACTATGAAATTAGGGTTTGTAAAATAGGGTTAGTAGAAAGAGAGTGTAACTGTGTGTGTGAATATATGTGTGTGCGTGTGTGTGTGATGTAGTGTGTGTGTTTGTGTGCGTGATATATATATATATATATATATATATATATATATATATATATATATATATATATGTACTGTGTGTGTGTGTGTGTTTTGCATTTTAGTGTGTGTGTGATATGTGCGTGTGTGTGTGTATGTGTTCTATACACAGTGTGTGTTTGTTGAAGGTGTTTTAGTGTGTGTGGGTGTATCAGAATGTGGGTGTACCAGAGTAGGGGTGTATCAGAATATGGGTGTACCAGAGTAGAGGTGTACCAAAATGGTGGGTGTACCAGTTGGCAGGTGTACTCAGTAAGTGTGTGCAGAAAGTGTGAAATCAGTGTGTGTAATTCATATAGTGAAATTGAATGTTGAGAATTGATTAATAAAAACCCTAGGGGTGTTGTGGTCATTCTTAAAGTTATTGGTTAACTGTAAAAGAGGTTATAGATGACTAAATCATGGGGTTAATCGAGTAACAAGAAGTAAATTTGGGACGGAAGTAAAATAGTATTTTCTTCATGTCTAAGGCTAGACTATTTCATGTTTGTAGATTGTCCAAGCGGAGTAAGCGAGCTAGTTAAACGCAAGGCTAAGGTAAGGGATTACGCTCTTAGTTGTGTATTGATTCTTAATCCTTTGTTAGGATTCCCAATCTTTGTTTTTATAAAGTAAACTATCTGTGTGGCTAGATAGTCTTTTAATAACTATTCCGTTCTGCGAATTGTTCCGTCTTTTGTTATCCACTCTATTGATATTGTTATTGTTCAATAGGGGTATCATGTGTATGATTGATTTTGTAACCTTGGTGTCCAAGTGAGATGTGTATCTTTTAAAAAGTGATCAAGTAAAGTTTGTAAAGTTAAGCTTTGTTTTGTAAAAGCTCTTTAAAGTGAAGTTTTGTAATAAGTAAAGTGAATACAGTTATCCATAATCCCGAAACGGATAAGTGGACCCCTACAGTTATCCATAATCCCGAAACGGATAAGTGGACCC
Source organism: Campanula takesimana (assembly GCA_026119855.1). Taxonomy (NCBI): domain Eukaryota; kingdom Viridiplantae; phylum Streptophyta; class Magnoliopsida; order Asterales; family Campanulaceae; genus Campanula; species Campanula takesimana. The sequence continues at coordinate 19,424 of JAOWBW010002467.1, read as the reverse complement.
TTACAGTTATCCATAGTTCTAAGTTGAACATGTGGACCCCCTTGCGTTGCTTGATGAAGTAACGTAGGTTATCATGATATACCGATTTTGGGTGCGGTCAGTAGAAACCCGAGCCCTGGGTACGGCGCGTGCTTAATCCCTAAATGAAGTAAAGTAAAGTAAAGTAAAGAAAAGTAAAGTTTTGTGAAAAATGTTGTGTTTTGGAAACTGTCTCTGAAGCCACGTGTTTTCAAGAAATGAATTGTTTTTCATCAAGTTAAATGTTTTCAAACTGAGAGTTGTTTGATCATTGAGTTATCCTTTCGTTATGAATTCTTGTTACCGTTCCTTTCGGTTATCTCCTCTTAGTACCCGAGGGGATTCCGTATGAACTTGCTGGGCATTGTTCGCTCATTCATTTCATCCTCATTTTTTCCAGGTTATAAGTAAGGATACTAAAGGTCACAAGGAATCGTTGGCGTAGAAGCTACTTGCGATTAAAGTTAGTTAGTAGTTATATGTTTCCGTTAAGTTAAGTTAAGTTGAACGTTATTTTTCCGTTGGTTACCTTTCTGAGCTAGTGACTTGTACTAGCCGTTATGGGTTTGATTGTTAGTTAAAGTTTGAATTGTGGTTATTTGTAGCCGTTGGGCATTCTGATTTAAGGATTTATCCAAGTTAATGATTATTTAATAGTTGTGGAAAGTTGGGGTGTTACAGTTGGTATCAGAGCCGATCCCCGGCCTTAAGGCTTGCGAGCTAGCCCGGTGGTACGATCTGGGTATAGATTGACCTTGCCAGGGACGGTAAGGGTTTGAGTGGGGGAGATTGTGATATCCCCCATCCCACATCGGAAATATGTGTGAATTGAGTGTGCTATATAGAAGGCCCATATACTCCTACTAAGCATCAAATCATCCATTGGACTTTTGGAGGCCTGTGATGGGCTGTGGTTGACCCAATTGAGGAGATGCTTGGTGGGCTAGTGTGTGGTACCTATGTGGCGGGTCGGGTCTGCGGGCTCGGGTCGTTACAAATGGTATCAGAGCGGAACCCCGGCCTTAAGGCTTGCGAGCTAGCCCGGGGGTACGATCTAGGTATTGATTGACCTTGCCAGGGACGGCAAGGATTTAAGTGGGGGAGATTGTGATATCCCCCATCCCACATCGGAAATATGTGGAAATTGAGTGTGCTATATAGAAGGCCCATACACTCCTACAAAGCATCAAATCATCCATTGGACTTTTGGAGCCCTGTGATGGGCTGTAGTTGACCCAATTGAGGAGATGCTTGGTGGGCTAGTGTATGGTGCCAATGTGGCGGGTCGGGTCTGCGGACTCGGGTCGTTACAAAAATAGTCATTTCTCATAAATAAAATTGACAAAGGTTTTATGTCGTTCATAAGAGAAATAAAATCAGCCACAACGTTAAGAATGAAGAGAGAACCAAGCAGCAAGGAAAAATGCAGGGGAAGCAACAAAAATTACCAAGAAATAAGAAAAACAATGAAACTAAAACTAAATCTAGTATGAACAAAAATATTTACCGAAAATATTTACCAAACATGAAGATATTCACTAACAAAAGGCATTGAAGAATATCTTACCTGCAATTGTCGGATCACATCAGAGATTTTTCACACAGGTGTGTAGATGCAGGAATCTGAGCTCAGGAACTATTTTTGTAACTAATGTTAGTCCAATATCGTGCTAATGTACCTGAAAGAAAAATAACAAAAAACCCCAGCGGAGAAAATAAGATTTAAAAGATTATATTCTATATATGAAGTTTGGAATAAAGATATTGATTCAGTAAACTAACCCCATGAAATTTAAAAGATTTTCAACAATGAATCAAAGACAATTTCCAATCCCAGGAAAAGAGATATAAAATACATCATCATGACCATGTAAAGAACATAGTAACCAAATTGGCAAGCAAGAAAGTGTTGCTCCCCGTTTTTTGATTTAAAAGGGGATTATGTATAATATAACACAAGTTTTTTTTTTTCTTTCCTTTTTCTGTAAAGTTGACACAACTGTAAAGGATATAATTTTCATTCAGCCATTTGAGTCAGCCGGTGGATGGTACTTCTTGCAACCCTATTACCAGGATCAAGGTTCATAACACTTCTGAGGTCTTCCGCCCCAAGCTTGTACTTCTCCATGCTCTCATAAAGTAATGCGCGCTGTACAAGAACCGAAACATTTTTGCCCTCTTGTTCTAGGATCTGCATGTTGAAACACAGCACAGAACATCATATGAATACACAGTTTTTTTTTTTCTGCCAAAAATGTGCTCAATACTCCCCCCCCCCCCTTCAATAAAATACCCATCTGACGAGCGACAGTTTTAATGAATGATGCTTTACTTGCTAGTACATTCTTGAAATTGCACAATAATTATTGTGGTGGTGGAGGAAGGTGAGAGTATGATGCACCAATTTGTGACAGTTTTTCTTTAACATAAAGCAAGCAGAAATTTTTTGACTCTGAAACAGGGTTAATCATTTGGCAGTTATAAAGATGACACCGGAAATACAGCTTTGAAAATTCCTAGAACATGAAATCAAGATTTCATGATGGAACCTAATTATTTAGCATGTTCAGATTAATAAGAAAATAAATAAAACCAGTAAATGAAGCGAATTCGTAGGTATTTTTTTCCTTTCATTTTGTATTGGAGAAAAATTCTTATTAAGCACCAACAATATCAAAAGTGCTCAAGTTGGCAAGTAACATCAGCACTTAGGGACATGGGTCAAGCGCAGTTCAACTATCATACTATTATATCTACTATAGGGACTCATTCGCAAAATACTACGCAGTAGTCTTGAATGCATTTAATAGAAAACAACAGCATTTTTTTCTTTTACAATAAAAAAGTAAATAACAATACGGAAGAGCTCTTCATACACACAAAGGCACACATACACATTAAACACTTATACAGAAATGTCCCCCATGCAGCATCTTACTTTCAAAAGACATACTCCCTCTGTCCCGGAAAGATAGTCCCTTTTTTCGTTGTTATTACGAATGAACTTTGAGCAATAATTTAGCCCATTTTTAGTTATCCTAATGAAAATTTAAAACTTGTTGATACATCATCATAAATACTATCAATACCAATTTTTAGATTTTCATTAAGATAATTAAGAGTAGCCTAAATTATTGCTTAAAGTTCATTCGTAATAACAAAAAAAGAGGGACTATCTTTCTGGGCCAGAGGGAGTATCACCTTCTTGGTTTTGAATGAGATCAAGATATCACATAGGGTAAGCACTACTACTTAGATGAATGCTCGATTTTGAATGAGATCAAGATATCACATAGGGTAAGCACTTCTTAGATGAATTCTCCAATTACTTGTGTGAATGAGATATGTTTCCTCTAAAAAATATGAAATGGATTAACTTTTATGTACAAAAGGATTTTTTTTAATAGTAGGTCTTGTGAGCAAATGCTCTAAATTTCTGCTTATTTACTTTCCTGGCTCTAACAATTCCTCTTCTTTTAAACTTCAATACTTAATTCCTGTGTGACCTTGATGTAATGCTATCAAATCACTGAAAAGGTTTGAGTTATTTCTTTCAGTGCAAACATCAACTTCATAAATCTTCTGGCAACAACTTTAATCCTCAATCAACAGAGATATTTGCATAACTTAAGTTGAAGGGAAACATATAATGGATAAAATCAAGCATTTTCATCCGCACTTCAAAGGCGTAACTAGAAATAATACCCACCATCACGAACGGAATTCATATAACTTTGTAATAGAGTTGAAGAACGATCATACCTTTGTACAGTCGGCAACAGCTTTCTTATATTCCCCAACTTCCTTGTAACATGAAGCTCGGGAAGATAAAACCTCCATTGCACCCGAATTATCACCAGCCTTTTCAAGAAGAATAACTGCCCAAGACAGCCACTTAATAGCATCAGGGTATTGGCCCTGCTTGTAATTTTCCATACCCTTGTTTTTAGCGGAAGAACCCGAAACACCAGAAGGTGGGGGTGGAATTCCTTCCAGCTCAGTGGTTCCACCCACGTCATCCCCTCCCCCAAAATCACCCCAATCCTCAGCCCCAGAAAATTGATCTTCAGACCCCTTTGCAGCATTACCTGTTGGTACTGATGACGAAGCGAATAATGCATCAAAAGAATCACCACCAGATGAGGATCGCACAGGCGCCTGATTTTTCGTACTAGGAATACCCGAAAAGTCGTCAAAATTCGAAAAATCACCTGAATTTGAAACTGTAAAGCTACTACTATTATTGCTACCTCCATATGCATTTGCATTTGACTTCGGAGCATTCTGAAAATTTCCAAACATGTCATCAACCGGTTTAATGTTATCATTTCCATAAGCATTTGCACTCGATTCCGGGGCATTCTGGAAATCACCGAACGAATCATCCAGTTTAATTTAACGCCTGTTTGCATACCACCACTTTCTGGCTTAGCACTAAAGTCAACTAAAGATCCAAATGGGTCCTTATTCGCACTAATGGCACCTCCAATTCCACCCCCAATTGAACTTTTCATCGACTGATTACCATGATTCAGATTCCCGCCACTATTTACATTTGTGCCATAACTCCCATAGTTCTGTTGAGAACCTGAATTACCAGTCTTTGGCAGCGAATTAGCCACGCCTCCCATCGAATAAGCCTTATTCGAAGAAACAGGGGGCAGCACTCTTTAAAGGAGCATTAGAATTACTTTTACTCTGCCCCAAATTTGACCCAAGCAAATCACTAAACAAATTAGGGTTTTTATTAACAATCCCAACCACGGTACCAGAAGAAAGTGGCGCCGCTGAAGCCCAGCTCCGACCTGTTATATCTCCAACCATGGAAGTCGGGCCACTCAAAGATGCGGCACTGGTAGCATGATTCGGGGCGGGTTGGTGGGTCCAGGAGGGTTTGTTGGGTTGCCAAGACGGCGTCGGATTGGGCCTAGGCTGCGTGTTGGAGGAGAAGGGAGAAGTGTACTGGGAGGGTTTGTTCTTCTGGTCGATCAGGGGTTTGGAGCGGTTTGAATTGAGACCCAAATCGAAATCAAAAGCAGATTGATTGGATTTTCCGTAATTCGAATTCATGATTTTTGTCCTCGGAATCAAAATTTGGGTAATTGAATTGAATGAAATGATCTAGAAATTGAAGAAAGATGAATCTAGTTAAATCAAAGATGAGATCTGAATAGATTCAATGTCTACCTGATGAGAGAGAGAGAGAGAGTTGCCGTCGCCGGGAGAGGGAGGAGGACGGGCGGGGCGGAAACAACGTCGTGGAAGGTGGTAGCTGCCTAGCTGGATCTCCGTTTAGTAAGGGGGAATATGGAGCTTGATTCGGGACAGGGGAGCACTACATACAGATCAAATTCTTAATTTTTAAAATTTAAATTGTGTGATTTACACAATAGTCCCTTACATTATTGGACAGTAGTCAAGTTTACCCCCCCAAGATACAAAAATGCACATTGTTGTCCTGAAAAGTTTTCAATAATGAATCTTAATAGTTCTTCCAACACCTCTCGGGTAAATATAAAGTCACAAAAAACTTCATAAAATTTGGCTTACAAAATGAGGTGACGTGTTTTTTATTGGTGCTTTTAGTTAAAGTGTGCCGCGTCCACAACCGATGCAACCAATAAAATATTAGTTACATCAACAAGACATTGGTTACAGAATACGGACGGCATCACCCAACATTTAGAGCATGTTTGTTTAGGGTGAATGAAACCACTTAATTAATGACTCAAAAGACATCATTTTTGGGTCATTCAGAAGCCTCATTCAGGGCCAAACAAACATGCCTTTAGTCTGATGGTACACATTAAGTAGTTGTTCCTTGCATTTTGTTGTCTCAATTCTGGTAGTGCAAATCATCTGTCTACTCGCTGTTGACTTTGTGTACTGGGTTGTAGTTAGTTGTTCTTTGAGGCTCTCTTCTTGTATACTCCGTCTCCCTACGCCTGTCATACCTTGCACGATTCCTTGGTCGTGTATTTTGTTGACTTTGACTTATTCTATATTGTGGTCTGGGAATCACCTTTCCGTCAACAAACAAGTCACCTGTAAATAAGGGCCAACATAAAAAAAAAAAACAATCATGAGAAGTAACACCTTATCTCCATCTGTTTAGCTCAACGAGTCCACTTCTGAAAGCCATGTTAAGGATTGAAAGTTGTTCTTCAATCATAAGTTTATTCTAACAAGGGTATATTTGGCTAAGTTATGAAACAGGATACGTACAAAACTTGTGATCCCTCCGTCCCAAAATATAAGTCGCATTTGACTTGTCAATGTGTTTTTAAAGGAATGTGTTTTACTTGCTTATACATTGCTTGTAGGGGGACAAAATTGCATCAAGTCTATTTCCTTAGTTAGAAACGCGACATTGTTTTATAACAGACCAAAAAGGAAAGTGCGACATATATTTTGGGATAGGAGTATCCCGTGAGAGAGATCACATCTATACACCCCCCGGGCACACACAAACGATGAAAAGTATTACTCCCTCCGTCTTTTTAGTCTGTTCACTTTTTGCCATTTTGGGTGTCCCATTTGATTGTTCACACTCCCAAAAAGGAAGGTTTATATTATTATTTATTCAATGGGACCCACTTGTCATACTCACAACAACAACTATCCCACTCACAATTCCAACCCCACTCACATATCACATCATACTTTTCATACTCACAACACCCACTCAACTACTAATATAAAATATTTTTCCTTAATACTAGTGCCCGGAGCAAAGTGTGAACAGCTTAAAAAGACGGAGGGAGTACATCTTAAGCGGACAAAAAATGTAGTAAAGCAGTCGAAATAAGAAGGAAATATAGATATTGTTCATCGAATTCAAGAGTTGAGATCACTAACCTCCATAATCTTTGTTAGGCACGTCAAGATATGAATCAGGCAAAACCCACAGAACGCCTAGTAGGGCTATTAGACAGGAAAATATTATATAATTAGAAGCGGTCCATTTGGTTGGTTCGTTTGATACAGCAAATTACTAACCCCCGAGACCAAAAACAATTTGGATATATAAATGCAAAAATATTTTAAGACAACAATGAATAACGTCTAAACTATTAAAAAGACAAATCCAAGAATTCAAGAACCTTTGACTTTGTATGAGAGCTCTTCAGATATTAGTGCACCAAAGCCCGTATATACTGAGGTACAGACAGAGTAAATCTTCTTCTTTGCCTCTTCTTCACTGAAAAATCATAAGCAACAACTTAATAAAACGATAAAAAAAAACAATATGTATGAGAGGAATGCTAGTATCACTTCTCCCTTCTTCAGGCACTACATGAAATGTTTTATTCACTTGTACACAATGATTGTGTCATTTAAAGTGGAGTGATTGTATTAGACTGCCAATATGCTGAAATAACGTGTTGAGATATGGACGGGTATCTCGGCCATATCACACGTTATTATCCTTTCCTTTCTTGATAAATGTAAATAGAGTAGGATATCAATTAGTTAGTTAGTTTTTAGGGATTGCTTAACTCCTTCTCCAAGAAGGATCCTTTGTATTTATATGTGTTGTACTCGGCTGATCAAACGAAGGTATAACAAAGTACGTTTTCCTCATTCTCTTTTCTTAACTTGGTATATAGAGCTTGCAAAAGATGCCAGGCGAAGAGGTCAGTGGAGAGAAGGTTCCGGCCATGGAAGAGCGCCGATCTCCCTACTTTCTGGTGGCAAGTGATCACCCGGGCATGATTCTCACCCATGTTCAATTACAAGGGGCGAATTATGAAGAGTGGGCTAGGGTTTTCAAGGGCTCATTGAGGGCTAAAACGAAAACCGGTTTCGTTGATGGGACAATTGACCGGCCTACCAAAGCATCCGATCTTGATCTTTGGCAGACCGTGAATTCAATGGTGGTCTCCTGGATTTTTAACACCATTGAACCTTGTCTTCGTTCCACTATCTCTTATGTGGAAGATGCGAAGGTGGTGTGGGATGACTTGAAGGAGAGATTTTCAGTTGGTAATGGACCAAGGGTTCAACAATTGAAGGCCGATCTCGTTAACTGTAAGCAGCAGAAGGGCGAGAACGTGGCGGCCTATTATGGGAGGATGAAGAAACTCTGGGATGAACTGAACGATTTTGATGCACTTCTGGCCTGTTCATGTACAGGCTGTACGTGTAATATTGGTACGAAGTTGGTTCAGCGACGTGAAGAAGAGAAGGTTCACCAGTTCGTTATGGGGTTAGAAATCCCAAAGTTTGACAACGTAAAGTCTTCTATATTGAACACAGAGCCTTTACCTAGTGTTAATAAGGCATATTCTATGGTTATGAGGGAAGAAAGTGTCCGTGGCAGCATGCTTTGTGAATATGTGGAACCTGTCAGCTTTGCTGTCAAGACAGTTGCCAGCACACAGGTGCCCTATCAGGTGGTCAGTCAGGTGGCCCAGCAGGTGGTTCCTCGGCAAGAAGGGAAGGGGGGCAGTGTTGTTTGCTCTCACTGTAAGAAGAAGGGTCATGATGCGATCACATGTTATAGGCTGGTCGGATACCCAGAATGGTGGTCTGAGCAGCGGGTGAAGAATGCAAAAGGACAAGCAGGGGGCCAATCATCTGGCGCAGGGAGAGAACAGGTCAGATTCGACACTAAAACCAATTCGGTGTAGACTGGTGCAGAAGGACGGACTGGGATAACGGATGCACAGCGGGCAGAAATGTTGGGTTTTACAACAGCGCAATGGAATCAGTTCAAATCCCATGTTCAGACATATGTGCAGCCATCTGACTACACAACTGGTCGCACAACTGACCACACGACTGGTAAGATAAATAATGAATCTTGGCTTGTTGATAGCGGTGCAAATCGACATGTAATAGGCAATCTCTCTCTGCTCCTAAATATTCGTGTCATTAAGGCCAATCGTTTAGGTTTGCCAAATGGTCACTATACGGTCGCAACCAAGGAAGGCGATGTTGACATTGGACCACATCTAATTTTAAAAAATGTGTTATATGCCCCGGGTTTCAACTGCAATTTATTATTAGTCTCTCAGTTGCTTCGAGATTCCAATGCTCTAGTGCAATTTTCTGACAAATGTTTTGCTATACAAGAACGGGACTCAAAGATGTTGATTGGAGCGGGTGAACAAAACGAGGGGTTATACTATCTGAGAAGATCAGACGGACCGCGTGTTTGCAATGTTAAGAATTCTGGGGATTATCAGTTGTGGCATCAACGGCTGGGACATCCTTCAAGTAAAGTCGTTAGTTTGTTGCCTTTTATTCATCGTAGGAGTATTAATAAAGACGTTTGTAGTATTTGCTGTCAAGCAAAACAGAGTAGAGATAAGTTTTTATCTAGTGACAATAATTCAGTTGGTATTTTTGATTTGATCCACTGTGACATTTGGGGTGACTATCGTAAGCCATCTTTGTGTGAGGCTTTTTATTTTTTAACAGTTGTGGATGATTGTTCTCGAGCAGTTTGGGTTTATCTTCTTCGTTCCAAAAGTGAGGTTTCTCAAATCTTGATTTTTTTTTGGTTATGGTCGAAAGACAATTTAATAAACGCGTCAAGAAGGTACGCAGTGACAATGGCCTGGAATTTTTGTGCTTGACCAAATATTTTCGGGAGATTGGCATTGAGCATCAAACTACTTGTGTTCGCACTTCTCAACAAAATGGTAGGGTTGAACGCAAACACCGACACCTCTTAAATGTGTCTCGTGCTTTGATGTTTAAAGCTAAATTACCTATAAAATTTTGGGGTGAGTGTGTCTTGGCTGCTGGGTATTTAATAAATCGTACACCTTCGAAATTATTGCATGGCAAGACTTCTTTTGAGATTCTTTTTGGGATTCTTCCATCGTATGAGAATATTAGAGTTTTTGGGTCTTTGTGCGATGTTCATTATTCTAGACAGGACAATGATAAGTTCTCTAGTCGTAGCAGAAAGTGCGTTTTTCTTGGTTATCCATATGGGAAGAAAGGTTGGTTGGTGTATAACCTTGATGAACACAAGACCCTTGTCTCCCGGGATGTTATTTTTGTTGAAAAAGAATTTCCTTTTGCCACTTTTCGAACTGATGCAACACAGGTTTATACAGATTCAGATATCTTTCTGTGTTCTCCTTCTGATGTGGCTGAGGAGGATAATATTTGTGTCACTGCTCCTGTACCTGACCAGTTGACTGAACAGCTGCCCAGTCAGTTGCCTGAACAAGTGATTGAACAATAGGCTGATCCGATGACAGATTCTGGACATGTACCTACGCAAGTTACTGAACAACAGGTTGCTCAGGCTGCTGATTCCCCAACTGTTGACGACATTTCCGAACCTCCGTCTATTGATGTTGAACCTTTGGGCCGAGGACAAAGAACTAGGGTTCCCTCTACAAGGTATCCCTCGACAGATTATGAGCTTCCTTCTTCTCAGATTCGCTCTACTAAAGTCATCCCCCCGTCACGTTCACCTTCCCAACTCAACTCTTCAGGTACTCGTTATCCCTTATCGCATTTTGTCAATTGCACTAAATTTTCTATGGCACACCGTTGTTTTTTGGCTGCTGTAGATTCAGGGATGGAGCCTAAGAACTTTAGAGACGATGTCTCTACTCCTTTATGGCGTGAGGCAATGAACAAAGAACTTAGTGCCCTTGATCAGAATGGGACGTGGGAGCTGGTAGATGCTCCTATCGGGAAGAAAGTCATTGGCAACAAATGGGTGTATAAAATTAAGTACCATGCCGATGGGACTGTTGAACGGCACAAGGCACGGCTGGTTATTCTGGGAAACAGACAAGTTGAAGGGGTCGATTTCAAGGAGACTTTTGCACCCACCATTAAAATGGTTACTGTACGGGTCTTTCTATCTATTGCTACAGCTCGTGGTTGGGAGCTTCACCAGATGGATGTTCATAATACCTTCTTACACGGTGATTTAAGCGAAGATGTGTATATGAAAATCCCATTGGGACATCCGGCTGCCGCATCCAATAAAGTTTGCAAACTCAGAAAATCCTTGTACGGTCTGCGACAGGCGCCTCGTTGTTGGTTGCTAAACTTTCCACGTCACTCAAGAACTATGGGTTTATTCAGTCTTCCTCCGATTATTCCCTTTTCTCTCTCAAGACTTCCGCTGCTGACCTTCATGTACTTGTATACGTTGATGATTTGGTTATTAGGGGGAATAATTCGGATGCCATTTCTCGTTTCAAAGATTATCTGTGCCAATGTTTCCACATGAAGGATCTTGGTCGCCTTAAGTATTTCTTGGGTCTCGAGGTTGCCCGACACCCAACTGGTATTTTTCTCTCCCAAAGAAAATACACTCTCGATATACTTTCGGAAGTTGGGCTGGGAGGTGCTCGCCCGGCGTTGACTCCCATTGAGCAAAATCATTGTTTGGCACTAACCGATAGTGCTCCCTTACATGATCCGGAGCCCTACAGGCGTTTGGTTGGTCGTCTCATATATCTTACGATCACACGTCCCGAACTCTCATATAGTGTGCACACCCTTGCACAATTTATGACCAACCCTAAAGTGGAACATTGGAAGGCTGCTTTACGGGTTGTTCGTTATCTCAAAACTCATCCGGGTCAAGGGATTTTATTGAAGGCACGTTCGGATCTCTGTCTTCGGGCTTACTGTGATTCTGATTGGGCGAGTTGCCCTCTTACTCGTCGCTCTCTTACCGCCTATTTCATTTTTCTTGGGGACACTCCTATTTCTTGGAAAACAAAGAAACAGACTACTATTTCTCGATCTTCGGCCGAGGCAGAATATCGTTCCATGGCTAGTGCTACTTGTGAGTTCAAATGGCTTCGCGGACTTCTTCTTTCATTCGGCGTTCCGCACGCCACTCCTATGGTTTTGTGTTGTGACAGTCAATCCGCGTTGCATATGGCTCAAAATCCTGTCCATCATGAACGAACGAAGCATATAGAAGTTGATTGTCATCTTGTTAGGGATGTTGTACAGTCAGGTGTCATCACAACTTGCTATGTACATACGTCCTTCCAACTGGCTGATATTTTGACTAAGGCTTTGGGCAGTCTCCAGTTCCTCCATCTGATTGGCAAGTTGGGCGTTTGTGACCTACACGCTCCAACTTGAGGGGGGGGGGGTTGAGATATGGACAGGTATCTCGGCCATATCACACGTTATTATCCTTTCCTTTCTTGATAAATGTAAATAGAGTAGGATATCAATTAGTTAGCTAGTTTTTAGGGATTGCTTAACTCCTTCTCCAAGAAGGATCCTTTGTATTTATATGTGTTGTACTCGGCTGATCAAACGAAGGAATAACAAAATACGTTTTCCTCATTCTCTTTTCTTAACTTAACGAGGATTAAATTTTCAGCTTCCATGAAGGAAAGGAAAGCTATTGTGGAAGAATTTAAGTAAACCGTGATTTTAAATTTTAGTGAATGACGTATTCAAAAAAGCAGCACGGTAAAACTTAGCATGCAACAATAGGAGGGATAGATATAAGAGGTAGGGCCAAATTTCCCTCGTCATAAGAGGTATACGTGTGATTTGGAAAATGAACTAAAAGAGCAGTACATATATACACATTGGTATTTGACATATCACCTATAGCAAGCTTTAGTTGCTTTTCCAATAAATTTTATAGCCTGAACATCGTCAAAATAAGTAGCACCCAACTGAGTATAAGGAAATAAACCCTTGTAAGAATCCGCAAGAACATAAATAATTTATAGAAAAAAAATTAATATTTCTACAGTTAGATAATTGGAAACTTAGACAAGAGTTTGATGTAACATTAGAAAACCTCAAAACTCGGTTTGAAGTCATCCACAATCTATAAATCCTAACCATATTCATTATTCAAGGCAGAGATAACACAATATAGATATAAACAATTGCAAATCCAGAGTTATACTTTTAGAAAATCAGCTCAAAACTCAGGTCAACTATTTGACAATAAAGGTTCCTTCACTGTCCATACTCCCTACTGTAGACAGACACCACAGTTTGACAACATTACATTAAAATTAGCTCACTTTTCAGTCAGTTTCATACTCCCTCCGTCCCAAACTTATGGTTACTTATTTCCGTTTTGGTCGTCCCATACTCACTTACCCAAAATGTTCAATTTTCTCTCTCTTACTCACTCACAACAACAATCCACTATCTCATTTTCTCATTCTTTCCCACTCACAACACCTACTTTTCTATTAATCTCGGCGCATTTAATTTTATTAACCAATAAGTTTGGGACGGAGGGAGTACAACATAAAAATAAAATTAGGGGGTTTCACTTTTTAGTAGCCAGCCAAAATACATGGTTTTCACAAAATTAAGTTCAATAATTTCAATTTGCGTTTAGAACTATCCTCTAACAGTAAGAACAGAAAAAAATCAGATATTTGTGCGGTCTTCACTTACCTCCCAGTAGGAAAGCTAATATATCAATGAAGGATTTTAGCATACATACTACTCAAACTACTTTTGCCATGTAAAAGTTCAATTTCCCATTTTAGTTTTTTAAAAAATGATTCCCATTAAAAAATTCAAGCTTTAACTCCATTGTTCTAAAATTACCTTAGTCTTCCCTTTGTAAACAAGCCTAATCAAGTTCATCCGACCTCACTACATTTTAAATGAGCATAAACTGAATTCTAAACTTGATTGAGTCGATCAACCTACGCTCATTTAGATAATGAGTCGAGCACAATTCAATTTGAGCTCAAGACATTTAGCAGAACATGTAGATACAATAGTAGCATTAAACCCATAAAAATACAACTATTTATTCATATGTATTGCATATTTGCATTAATCCAGCTTAATCAATTCCAACCGGTTAATTTAGCAATTTCAGCTAAAATAAACAAATTAAATCTGGGTGAATAATAATTAGACGGACAAAAATAGGGTTTTGACCATGCCTGCCGAGTACGGAGGCTAGGGTTTTGACGTAGGCCGCAACCATTTCATCTTCGGACGGTTTCGGGTCGATAGGAAACTCCATGACAATAAGCCAGTGCTCGTAGTCGCAGCCATCGAGCATAATCGTCTCTTTGGGCGGGCGGTTGCTCCAATTGGGAGATGGGTCGTTGAGAGGGGAGTAACCCGACCCGGAGGTCTTGGACCGAGTTGGGACACGGAATGAGTCAGGTGGAGCGAGTTCGGTGGGATGGTGAGTGAGGAGAGCTCGGGCGAATCTTGAAGGAGGAGAAGAAGAGGAGGAGAGAGAACGGAAGAGGAGGGAGGCTAATGTGCGCCGGGTGGTGGAGATCGCCGCCATTGCCACGGATCGGAGGTCGGTGAGTTGAGCTGCGCTTTCTTTGACGAGTAAACTACCAAAGTAACCCGCGTACTACTTCAGATTATCACATTTACCTTCGTACTATTGAAACAACCAATCTTACCTGCGTACTATTCATAAATTACTCAAATTGACCCAAATTGCTTATGAATGTTATAAATGTTAACTGGCGTTACTAATTTAACGGATATTACAAACAACTTTTTTCAAATTACCCCCAAAATTATTAAGGGGCTAAAATGGAAAACATTAATCTAGACATTAAGCCCCTTTTTTAAACAGCCCAAATCCACATCTCCTTCCAAATTTCGAAGACCCAAGAAATTGTTAAGCCTTCTTCTCCGGTCACGCCATCCCCACCGACCGACCACCCTCTCCTCCAACAAAGTTCTTCCCCTTTCCCTTTCCCTTTCCCTTTCTCACCTTTGCCACCCACACAACATATCCCTTCCCCCACCCCATCAGATCTTTGCAATCCCTGGCAACCAAAATATCTAGTCCCCCATGCCCTTTCCTGTCTCACCTCCACTCCGGCCAAACCCAGAGAAATCCGCCACGAGAAGTGCTGAATCAAGAAGCATTCTTCAGATCCACTCTCCTCTCTCCCCTCCCCATCCCCGTAAGTCACCCCCTCCCATGTCTCCCATTTCTCGAGTTTGCTGCAGTACCCCGCCTAATCCCGTTCTCTCTCTGCTATTTTTTTTTTCTTTTTAAATAGGCATTTTAATTTGAGTCTTACTATGAGTTTTTCCAAATCTGAATCATTGGATATTTGTCAATCTAAATACTAAATCTGGCAAAAAAAAAAACAATTTGTTGATTACATTTACTGTGTATATGAGCTTTATTGTGTTTTTATAATGGTATTTGTGGTAATTTAAGTTTGTTGATTATTGATTGTTTTGAAAATTGTTGTTTCGGTTGTGATGTATGGGATCTTTGATGAAAATGATGGTGGAAAAGGTCGGTGAATGAATGGTGGTGGTGGTGATGGTGGTGACGGGAATGGTGGTGATGAAGGAGGGATGGTGGTGGTGGTGAGATGGCAGTTAGCAATTCTATTTTGTTACATAATTTTCAGTTAATATAAAATTTAATTTTGTTTTTTAACCATAAATATCAAAAGAAAAATTGGACATAATGTTAATTCTGTTAAACTGAAATTAATTTAAATATTAAAAAAAGATAAATAGGTCACTTTAACACATAATTAAGCGAAAAAGGAGTCTATTATGCTAAAGGGGCAATTTGAAATTTTAATAGCAATATCTGTTAAAATTCTAACACCCATTAACTTTCATTAACAATGGTTAACGATTTTGGTTACTTTTATAATTTTATAAATAGTACGCAGGTTAGATTGGTAGTTTCAATAGTACGCAGGTAAATATGATAATCTGGAATAGTATGCGGGTTATTTTGGTAGTTTACTCTTTCTGTAACTAACTGGGATAAAATTTGGCAGGCTGAAATGACTTAAAAGGGTTTTAAACGTCGTGGTGTCAAAGGAAAGAAGAAGGTTGATGAAGAGAATATCAACACAGTTGATGATGATGGTGATTTTTTTTTTGACGGAGACGGTGGCTGTTGCTGATTCGATTGATGAGAAGAAGTTGGATTGGGTGTTAGATTCCGCTGCTTCAGTGCATATTTGCAAGGATCGAGCTATGTTTGACACTTTGCGATCGGAGGGACAACTTGTAGAGATCAAAGTAGGGAATGCACAGAAATTGAAGATTGAAGGTGTTGGGAGTGTACGCTTCAAGCTTCATGATGGGTCTGTGAAAACCGCTTTGAATGTAAAGTATGTTCCTAGTGCGACTACGAATTTGCTTTCACTAGGAGTATTGACATCACGTGGACACCGATATGTTGGAAGAAGACAAACGTGCAAAGTGTACAAAGGAAAGCGCTTGATTCTTCAAAGGAGAAAAGGTGCAAGGAATATTTGCTATTTGGAGGGTGAATCCTTGCGTGGAAGATCTTTTTGTGATGACAAAAAGGAGAGGAAGAAGACTGAGAAAAGGGTATGTTTCTTAGGCATTGATGAGATTTGAGAATTTAGGTTAAGGGGAGATTTGTTGGGAAATTGACCGAAATTACCTACCTCCTATTTTGGTTTGGAAAGGGTTGCTATATCCCATATCGGTTAGGAAAAGGAATAGTAATCCCACATCGGTTAGGAAGGGGAAAATAAGTGTGCCTCCCCATTATAAATAGACTTCACAAGTTAGAGTTTTTTGTGACAACTCAAGAGAGAGTTAGCATAGGCATATAATTTAGAGAGAGAAATTTTATGCTTGTATGCGTTGGTGAGGATATTCAAGAGTGTTGAGAGAGAGGGAGTCTCCATTCTTGTAATATCGAGAAGTTTAATATATTTATTATTGGGTGGAATAGTCTTTAAGCCGAACCACGGAAAAATTATGTGTTTTGTCTTCAATTGTGTGCGTGTGTTATTTTGGATTCTCTTATTGCGATTTCTCTTGTTGGTGAGAGATCCCAACACGTCGTTCCGTTGGTGTTTTTCTTGAGTGTTTCTACTTGTTTTTTTTTTCTTTCTTTCTTCTGTTTTTTTGTTTTTTTTTTTGCTTCGAGGGTCGCCCGATTTTTTTAGTATAGTTACTCCGTTTCAAAATAGATGTCGTTTTGAACACTCACACAAATTTTAAGAAATACAATTAATGTAGGTGGAAATGTTTTATATATCCCTAGAATAATTCAATTACCTAGACAATTAAATGCTTATACAAAAGATAGTTTACTATCATTAATAAAAGTATAATTGGTATATAACAACAAAGTAAGGAACCATTTTTACCCTAACAAAACTTGATCAAAGTACAAAGCTAATAGGATCGAGCAGTTTATGAACATATTCTTTAAATGGCCAATCGACATTTTAACCCGCGTACTTTAGTTTAGCTTCGGTTTTAAACTTTCTTGTTTATTTTTAGCAGTTTTAACCTCTTTACTTAAAATATGCACTCGTTTTGCACGGAGACCCTAACTTCATCCAAAAATACTAACGAAAGTTAATGAAATCTAACGAGACATAATGAGATGCATAATGTTGGTCCCAAAGGGGCAACAAGGGTATGAAAAATGCTAGAGGGGATGGGGTGAATAGCGTTTTAAAATTCTTTTCAATCCCTTTTGCAAATCAATGGCAAATGCGCACAACTCATATATTGGCTTAGTATAGCGCGCAACAGAGTGTGAAATGCACAACGGAAAACTTAAAGCAATCACTAATGCGCAGGGAATATGCGCACGAGTGTAAAATGCACGCGCTAAGATTTAGTTTAAAGAGTGGCGCAAAATGGAACTAAGGCAGAAAGCACACAAACACAATGCAAACAGTGCAAGACAATCTACAAAGATCAAACAAAGTAATATATCAGAAAAGACAAGCTATTTGGAGAGGTTCGATCGGGAAAATATTTACGTCCTCTACTAAGATGGTTAGTCTTGGATTTCTAATGGAGATCTTATTATGAGAGAGTGTTACAAGTTACAACGATTTAGAACAAACTAACTCAAAGATCTATAATCTATGAAAGAACAAAATCCTAGACAATAACCGGTGTATCTCTAGAAGTATGATCGATGAGATCGGAACTTCAAGAGGTGTGTGTGTGTGTCAAAAATCTGGGCTCTTTAAATCTATGAGATGGAAGAGCATAAGATTCGGTGTTACAAGGCTTTAGGATCGGGCTTGGTAAAGTATGAAGGTATGAAGGCTGTTCTTGAGAATTCTGAAAATGAGCAAGCAATCTTCAAATCTTCAAAGTTTCTTTCTGAAAGCAAAACACAAGCATCTTGGAAAATGAGAAAGAGCTGGCTATTTATAGTTGAGCTCCAAAAACTAGCCGTTGGAGCTCTGAGCAAGGACGATGAGCTGGCACAATGTGATTGGTGCGCAGGTGTCCTTTATAGCCGTTGGAGACAGAGCAAGTGGACAGACTTCAAGCTTCTTCTAGAAGGATGACAGCTGTGTCATTTTGAATTCAAACATGAGGCGCGTCTCCATCACGTGTATGCTGAGTGTGCTTGATTTGTCGTATGTACACATCAGCACTTTGGTTCATTCCAAAAAGCGTACCTTGACTTGACGCTTTCCAAGCTTGGAGAATATGAGATCAGGAAATGAGAGAATTGACTAAGGCAGAGCTGCGCGCGCATGGAAGCCATGCGCATTGAGTGCGCATATGATGCTGCGCATGAAAGTCATGCGCATCACACTTAGACATTTGCACAAGAGATCTGAAATTCAAAGTAAAAGCCCTAACCACTAAGCCTAGTCTATAAGAAGGACTTAGCTAAAAATTGAAGTTATAAAACTTCTTACATAGGGTCCTAAAGTCCTTAAAAATGAACTTAGGTGATGGTATCAATCAATCTAACATAAATAGGAGGGTTAAGTAATAAGCATACCCAGCACAAAACCATACCCAAATTAATCCAAGCTCAAACCTAAAATCAAACTCAAAAACTTAGTCTCTATATATATTGAATCATGAAGCAGTTGAAAAGCATATAGTAGTGTGAGTAATTTGAAATTAATTTTCAGGTTTATAAAATCAAAACATAAATTTGAATTGTCAACTATTGTTCGTAGTTTTGAATTCGATTGCACTCGGAGAGTTGATACGCTTGAAATAGATTTTTCCGCCAAAGAAAATCGAAACCTTCAAATTATTTCTTTGTGTTTGATTTTGGTTTGAAGTTGGTGTACAATTTGATTGAAATCATAGTTTTGGTTTGTATGGTTTTGCAAGTTTCCTTTGTGTTTCATAATGAGTTTTGATTTGTGTTTCAAACCGGTTTTTGATGAGTTTGAATCCTAGTAAATAATTCGACATTAAGTATATATAGGATCTCGTTAAGTCTTTGTTTTTTAACTTTCGTTAACATTTTTTGACGAAGTTAGGGCCTCTGGACAAAACGAATGTGTATTTAAGTAGAGAGGTTAAAACTGCTAAAAATAAACAAGATATGTTAAAACGAAGTGAAACTAAAGTACACGGGCTAAAATTGTCGACTGGGCTTCTTTAAATATAACCATCAAGAATTTTAAAGAAGAGGAATTTTTCTGTATTTTGTAAGATCGCTTGATGCATAAGACCATGTGCAATGGGGG